>JAUCMX010000002.1:32184149-32241649 GCA_033459395.1 Hemibagrus guttatus
AGATGTTAGCAGCAGATCCTTTAAGTCCTGTAAGTTGTGAGGTGGGGCCTCCACGGATCAGACTTGTTTGTCCAGCACATCCCACAGATGCTGGATTTGATTGAGATCTGGGGAATTTGGAGGCGGAGTCAACTCCTCAAACTGGTTGTTGTGGTCATCAAACCATTCCTGAACCATTTCTGCTTTGTGGCACGGAGCATTATCCTGCTGAAAGAGGACACAGCCATCAGGGAATAGTGTTCCCATGAAAGAGTGTACATGGTCTGTAACAATGCTTAGGTAGGTGCTGCGTGTCACAGTAACATCCACTAACAGGTGCCATGATGCGGAGATCATCAGTCTTATTCACTCCACCTCTCACTGATCACAATGTTATGGCTGATCGGTGTATTTATACATCTGCATGTGGATTGGTCTTAAGCTAATACCGGTGTAATCAAAGGTGCAGAAGTGATTCTTTTCACTGCTTACTGTCAGCAGCCATGTTGATTTGACATCACTTGCTGAACATTAAGAAAACCATCCTGAGTTTATGATGAAGTTTAGGTGTTGAGGGAAATAATAACTCAGTGGTTAAGGTGGTGCTGGAATACTGACTGGAAGGTGGTGAGTTTAAATCCCATGACCACCAAAAGCTGCCACTGCTGGGCCCTTGAGTAAGGCCCTTAACCCTCACCTGCTCAGTTGTTTAAAATGAGATAAACATAAGTCACTCTGGATATAAAGACTTCTGCCAAATGATGGAAATGGAAATGGAAGCGTTTTAGTGGTTTTTCCCAGAGATTGGATATTTACTAGTCGAATGCTATGTCAATATTTCATCTTCTATCTATATTCTGTCCACATCCGTCCACCCATCTCACTGTACATGTTATTTAGCTTATTCCATTCTTATTCTACTCTATTGTTGTTTATTTTTATTATATTTTCTATCTTTAAATGTTGTATAATAATAGTCTATTTTACATTATATTTTATATTCTTTTTATTTTAGATTCTTCTTTTCTTCTAGTGTATTTCTTATATTTTATATTCCAGTTTTACATTTTTATTTAAATTCTATTTCTTATATTTTATATTCCAGTTTTATATTTTTATATGTAAATTATATTGTACATTTTTATTGTGTGGAGTACTGGGGGGAAAAAACTACATTCATGTAA
Organism: Hemibagrus guttatus; assembly: GCA_033459395.1. NCBI lineage: Eukaryota > Metazoa > Chordata > Actinopteri > Siluriformes > Bagridae > Hemibagrus > Hemibagrus guttatus. The sequence continues at coordinate 32,185,313 of JAUCMX010000002.1, forward strand.
AGATCAGGTTTTAGAGTAATAATCTTTTAATGGCTAAAGCATTTTCTCCTGATTAATTTATTACACATAATAAACGTGATGAAAAGTCTGTGGTGAAATTAGCTGCATATAATCTTCATATATGAAAAGAGAAAATCCTGAATTACCTCCAAAATCTAATATTTGTCCAGTTTATAAAATAAACAGAAATTGCTTTGTTTACATTAATGTGCTCATTTGAAATCATTTGTGTTTCTATGGTAACCACTCCTGCAGAAGGACTGGTAGAGCAGATGCTCCACATAAACGTGTTAAAGACCGTGTGGAATCGTGGCGTTAAGAAAGGAGATGTTTGTGAAACGTATGAAAGGAGTCTTCAGTGTCACCACTTCAGAGACAAAGCTGACATCTTCAGGACAGAGGAGTGAACTCTTGATTTTTTTTGTCTTGATAATGAGGAGAGAGAGGTTGGTGAGTAAAGGACTGGTTATAGCTGCTGTAACTTAAGTGACAACAGGGACTAACTGATTTCACAGATGTTCCATGACATTAAATGTAAGTAGAATTGGAGAAAATTGTTACCCATTTATATCTTTCTCAACAGCAGCCTTCACAGTAACACCAATCACGACCAGGCATAACATTATGACCACCTGCCTAATATTGTGTTGGCTGCCAGAACAGCCCTGACCCGTCATGCACTGTGTATTCTGACCCCTTTCTATCAGAACCAGCATTAACTTCTTCAGCAATCTGAGCAACAGTAGCTCGTCTGTTGGATCGGATCACCACGGGCCAGCCTTCGCTCCCCACGTACATCAGTGAGCCTTGGCCGCCCATGACCCTGTCTCCGGTTCACCACTGTTCCTTCCTTGGACCACTTTTGATAGATACTGACCACTGCAGACCGGGAACACCCCACAAGAGCTGCAGTTTTGGAGATGTTCTGATCCAGTGGTCTAGCCATCACAATTTGGCCCTTCATCAAACTCGCTCAAATCCTTACGCTTGTCCATTTTTCCTGCTTCTAACACATCAACTTTGAGGACAAAATGTTCACTTGCTGCCTAATATATCCCACCCACTAACAGGTGCCATGATGAGGAGATACTCAGTCTCATTCACTTCACCTGTCACTGCTCACAGTGTTATACCTGATCGGTGTATGTTAATGCACTCATATTATGTTCATCATTTTTTACAGCTAAAGTAATCCACGTGAATGTATTTAGTTCTTATCGAAGAAAACCGTACAACATCGACACATTTCATATTTTCATGAGTAAACTTTTATTTTCAATTTTAACTCCAGTGTCAGTGTTTTGTTACACACAGATGAGAAGTGACAGTGATGAACCCATGTCAGCTACATTAAAAATGTAAATCTAAACGGATAAAAATAACAGAATATTCTGTAATGAAGAAAAAGTGTAGTCAGGGTGAGTTGCTGTGGTGTGAGTGGAATGAAACACTCTGGGTGTTAATCTCTAAATGACTAACTGCAGATATCACACCACTCGAGCATTAAAACAATGTTCAGTTAAAACTCTGTGACAGTCTGCAGATATAAATAAAGCTGTTTACTGAGCTGCTGAATAACAGGTACAAGGAGATTTCCTGCTAAATTTTCATTCTCAAAAACACCTTTCCCTTACACACATACACACACACGCACACACACACACGCAGGCACACATACTTAAAGTATATAAAGATAAAAAGATACAAAATAATACAAAAAAACACAAAGATTTTCACACACATTAACAAGTACGCTACATTTCACACGATCATAAAGACATTTTGATAAAGGTTACCGCTTGAATTTGTTTCGAAGGCAGAAGAACACAGTTCATGCTAACGTACGATGTGATCTGTAAGGTTAATGACGCTGTATGGATTAATCAGTGAGAGATTAGTGAGAACTCAGAGATCGTTATATCAGTAGTCTCAGGTGTGTACTCGCTATTTCTAACACATTAAGACGGTCACCTGTTCTATATATCTTTATATGGAGATCTCTCAACCTTTTAGATAAATCCCTCAGATACACTATATTGCCAAAAGTTTTGGGACACCTGCCTTTACATGCACATGAATGTAATATGGAGTTGTCCCACCCTTTGCAGCTAGAACAGCTTCAACTCTTCTGGGAAGGCTTTCCACAAGGTTTAGGAGTGTGTTTATGGGAATTTTTGACCGTTCCTCTAGAAGCACATTTGTGAGGTCAGGCACTGATGTTGGACGAGAAGGCCTGGCTCGCAGTCTCCGCTCTAATTCATACCAAAGGTGTTCTATGGGGTTAAGGTCAGGACTCTGTGCAGGCCAGTCAAGTTCCTCCACACCAAACTCACTCATCCATGTCTCTATAGACCTTGCTTTGTGCACTGGTGCGCAAGTCGCCCCCGGGCCCTACTCGCACCCGCTCCGAGCAGGTCTCGAACCTGGGTCTCTGACATGGGAGGCGGGGACACTAACAGGGTTGCTAAAGACTGCAGGCATTAGCGTCAGTCGCTAGTGCGCCTTTTGAGATCAGGGGAGTGAGGTTTACCTGCACAGCACCTAGAGCTGGCCTCCGTTACACGCAGTCATGTTGGAACAGGAAGGGGTCATCCCCAAACTGTTCCCACAAAGTTGGGAGCATGAAACTGTCTAAAATGTCTTGGTATGCTGAAGCATTAAGAGTTCCTTTCACTGGAACTAAGGGGCCGAGCCCAACCCCTGAAAAACAACACCTGAACTCAATGATTTGGAGGGGTGTCCCAAAACTTTTGGCAATATAGTGTATCTGCTCAGTAGATTCAGATAAAACCACAGTGAAGGTGTGCAGATGTGACAGGTTAAAGCAGTGCCATTTTAAAGGTCACAGACCTCTTTAATGAGAGGAGGACTTCTGAAGACATCTCAAAATTTCACTAAAACTTTAGCATAAAGGCAGCAGAAGCGAGAGAGAGACCGGCAGAAAGATTTCACATGTCACCTGCTGCAGTGTAAAAGACTGCTAATGATGTCACTTGTGGGCGTGGCCTGTCCAGATAAAAAAAACCAAGCAACTAGATATAGCATGTGAAGCTTACTAGTTAAATACAAAGTAAATCACACACCAAACACTTTGTACTAGCTGCATTCTCAGAATAGATTATCATAGCAAGCTAACTGTCCTAGCTACATACACTCACCAGACACATCAACAATCATTGCTACTTCCTCTCATTTTTCCTTCATAATACACATTTAATGCGAAGTCGTTGGCAGGAAAAGATGAAACCAAGCTTCCAGGTTTTTCTTCCATTATTGTGTCAAACACTAAATGGGGCTAATTGCAGGTAGGAACTAAAGTCATGAGCAGGAGACTGAAGAAACTTTCAGATGTCACTTTGTCACTGAATTAGCAGCTCTGAGTCGTACATGTTTGTTGAAAATGTACATAGAAGTCTTGTGTGTTTGGTGCTAGTGTGTGTGCAGAGTTTTGTTCAGACGTTAGACTGGTGTATAGTGTTAATGTGTGACTTTTACATATTCCAACCGCTTGGAAGCACCACTAACTCTGTCAAAATAAGTGTGTTTCCAGGACATTATGGACAGGAATACGTTTCTTAACAGTGAATAAAAGTGTTTGATATATGTCTAAATATTTACTCAGTGTTGGCCATCTGCTAAAATGTTTTAAGTGTCAATAAACATGCTGTTTTCTGGTTTTAAAACTTTAGAAATCACTTCCATGGGCTGAACTGCTCTGTGGTGTACATCCAGCGCTGCTAACTCCAGCTTTCTCTGTTTTCTTCTACAAACTGAAGCTCTAATGTCGATGCATCAAAGGCATTAAAACACAGACCTCACATTTTAGCTAATATAGCTACAGCAATCTACAAAGCACTGTATTAGTCAGTCTTCCATTTTTCCTTAAATTTGTTCCCCATTGCTGGACTAAACATTGGCATGACGCTAATGTGGGATTTGACTAAAACACAGAACTTGGTATTTTGGACCTCATGCTAAGAAAAGCTCAAAGAAATCATCTTCTCTACTCAGAAAACCTACTAGTAAGCATGGAGCGGTCTTCTCAACCGCGAGTTCAGCAAGTTACGCCAAATCAACATGGCTGCTGACAGAATCAGCAGTGAAGAAAGTAAAACTCTTTACCTTTAAATGGTTTCTACAGTATATACATGTATTAACCTTAGATTGATCAATATACAGACATGTTAAATAGCTTGTTAAATAGCACTGATGTGTGATAAAATATGCATCACTCATCACAGTTAGCTAGCTAGCTTGTTGTGAACAAAAGACAAACGAGGCATTCATTTTTTCCAGCTCTATAGCTCAAAATGACATCATTCCAACTTCCCGCTTCCGAGTTGAATGTGGCAGGAACAAAGTCATAGATTTTGATATTCAGGGAATGAAATCACAATACTGATATTCGAAAATTGGTGCTAATGTTTCGAGAATAAACTTGTGATAATCTTTGTGGAGTTGCAGATTGAAAGTATTCATAAATTCTAATGAAAATAAATCAGACGTCCAAGTTCCTGGCCTGACTTGATTCGATTCTTTCGGATTTCCTAAAATGTCTGGTTTACTGCCACTTTAGGTAATGGTTGTTCATTACAACAGTATTATAAGCCAACCATGTTATGATAATAAATATTCCAGATTATTTTTGTTGCCTTGTTATTGAAATATTTTGGAAATGTAATAAACAAACAAGTAAACAACTAATTAAATGCATACTTTGTGTAACAATTATTTACCTTAATAATGAGTAATTATTCACATTTGCATTATTTCTTAGTTTAAATGGTCCCCTTTCATTGTATTTTATTTATTGTCTTTAAATAACATAATTAACGGGGTTTTTTTTTTTTAAAGCTTAATAATATTGTAGACCAAAATAATCCTTAATACAATGGCAGCGTTTTGATTAATTGGCCAACATGGCGGCTGATCCTATTGGAGTTGCGTTAGCGGTCAATGCTAAGTGGAATCAAAGTGTAATTCTAATCGCAGGAAGTCTTTTCTGGGTGATTTATCAACACATCTGAGGTAAATGTTGATGTTTCTGATCATTCTGTCTGGTGTCTACAGTCACTGAACCTGTATAATATCTGAAAAAAAGAGTTTACATCGAGCAAACTAGCTAGCCGGAGTGATTAACGAGGTATGGTTGCCTAGCAACAGTATTCTCGCGTCTTTGCCCATGTAGTGAAAATAAAACAGATTTCATAAACATGACTTGTTGATGTGTTAGCTACACCAACCCTAAACATATGACCAAATTCTGTAAGTTTATTTGTTTTTAAAAACGTAAGGAATTCTTACTCTAGGAAAGTGAATCTGAACGTATATACATAAATATATATATATATATATATATATATATATATATATATATATATATATATATATATATATATATATATTCACGATATTTTACCTAGAGTATCTATGTTGTGTGACTATGTCATACAACAAAGATAATAAAATAAATAGGTTTTGCTGATAATGAAATCTGTAATAAAATTTCAGATGCGCTTGAAGTTTAATAAATAGTACAATATCCTCCTGATTTATATTACCAAATGAGACAAAAGCTCGGTTTTTTTTTTGGTATTGTTGTTATGTAATTTGTCCAGTAGAGGGCGACAAACTAAAGAAAAAAAAAATCCCTTACACGTCACTGTGATTAGTTTTGTAGGTCCGTACAGGTGGAAGTTGTGTGTTAGCGTACTAAAAAGTCGTTCAGTTATGGTTTATGTGTGTTTCAATCTCTCTCTCTCTCTCTCTCTCTCTCCCTCTCTCTCTCTCTCTCCCCCTCTCTCTCCCTCTCTCTCTCTCATACACACACTTGTTAGATGTTTATTTGCGTCGTTTGTGTGCTGCCTTCTTCACTGTTGCTCTTCTTGTTCTCGTTGCTCTCATGGCTGTGAGAGCAGGCAGAGTTTGGAGAGTTTCAGCTGTCTTGTTGGACCAGTACACGACATCCTGCAGAACCTGGAGGATCCATTTCTTCATAGCAAACACTCCACCATCCACCAAGTCCTGTGCCTAACACACACACATACACTTCAGGTTATGCATCACAACATCAGGTGTGTAAAATTAAACTGAATGTAGCCTTCAAATCCTTGGAAAAGTTTGCTCCCTGCAAAAATCAGGGAACATCCATGTCCACTACGGTCCATTACTAGGGATGACATATTTTCTGAAGCCAATTCTAAAAAAGTAAAATTCACCACCTGGGGATCTGACTGGGACACACACTTAATAAAAATAATAATAATAATAATAATAATAATAATAATAATAATAATATCATACATGAATGAATAAATAGTCAATAAATCGGAGTATTTATCTGAGTACCTCAGCATCACACCTCTTTCCCCCCACCAGGAGGCGCTCTGTACTCGACACCAGGTAGTTCAGTCGCTCTCTCACTGTCTTCCTCTGTTTCGAGTACTCATCCTCAGGTGCGTCAGGGAAGATGGCGTCCTCGTGGGTTATGGCTTTGTCCAGCAGATGGAGACACATTCGGAGAGCCGCGTGCAGGAAGCAGATTTTCTCAGAGGGGGAGAGTTGAGATGTTAGCGGAGGGATGGACACCAACTGTGACCCGGACACAGAGTTAGACATCAGAGATTCACGGGTAGTCTGAAACAGGAGGAAGAACAAAGCACGGTGGATGAGATCAAAATCCTAACGAGTTCAAGTAGTTAAATTACCCTACTGCCCCGCTGAGGCAGGAAATCCAGACGCCCTTATATGGGCAAACATTTTCCTCATACTTCCTTCTTTGGGTCTATTTAACCCAAGTCCAGAGATCTGTTTTATCTCATTTTCTCAGTGTTTTATAATCCCAATGTTTTTATAATCCCAGTGTTCTAATGCCACTGGCCTAATCCCAGTGTTTCATAAATCCTGTTTTATAATCCCAGTGATTTTAACCTCAGTGTTTTATAACACCAAACTTTAATCCCAATGTCTTTCTTTCATTTCAGTGTTTTATAGTCCCACTGTTTATGGCAAATAAAATGATTCTGAATTTTAATTACTGTTTTATAATCCAAGTGTTTTATATTCCCAGTATCTTAATCCCAGTGTTTATAATCCAAGTGCATTATATTCCGAGTATCTTAATCCCAGTGTTTATAATCCAAGTGTTTTATATTCCGAGTATCTTAATCCCAGTGTTTATAATCCAAGTGTTTTATATTCCCAGTATCTTAATACCAGTGTTTATAATCCAAGTGTTTTATATTCCGAGTATCTTAATCCCAGTGTTTATAATCCCAGTGTTTATAATGCTAGTGTTTATAATCTCAGTGTTTTATATTTCTTGTATCTTAATCCCAGTGTTTATAATCTCAGTGTTTATAATCCCAGTGTTTATAATGCTAGTGTTTATAATCTCAGTGTTTTATATTTCTTGTATCTTAATCCCAGTGTTTATAATCCAAGTGCATTATATTCCGAGTATCTTAATACCAGTGTTTATAATCCAAGTGCTTTATATTCCCAGTATCTTAATCCCAGTGTTTATAATCCAAGTGTTTTATATTCCGAGTATCTTAATCCCAGTGTTTATAATCCCAGTGTTTATAATGCTAGTGTTTATAATCTCAGTGTTTTATATTTCTTGTATCTTAATCCCAGTGTTTATAATCCCAGTGTTTATAATGCTAGTGTTTATAATCTCAGTGTTTTATATTTCTTGTATCTTAATACCAGTGTTTATAATCTCAGAGTCAGAATCCCAGGGTTCATAACCCCAATGTTTATAATCCCAGGGTTTTATATTCCTAGTATCGTAATCCCATCTTTTATAATCCCAGTGTTTATAATCCCAGTGTTATAACCCCAATATTTTATAGCTGTATAGCTTTGTAATCCAAGTGAATTAATTAAAGTTTTTTTTTTTGTATAATACCAGTCTTTTGTGTTTCTAGGTTTCTGTGTATCTGCATTATAGGGTCCAATTCTCCCAGTGCCCTCTGTTCCAAGGGTCCTGTCATTAAAGGTTAATACATTCCAGGGACCCGATATTCCCAGGTTCTTGTGTTCCCAAAGCTGCATGTTCCATCTGTTTGTCAGTGCGTTCATTCCCATATTCCCATAATGATGGAACACACAATATGTTTCTAGGGTCCTCTGTTCCCCAGATTACCTACACTTCAGACTCTTAACAGTGCAGTCTAGTACACCACTAACATTACATTCTCAGAGTTAATGAATAAGGAAATAGAGAGCATAAGGGTTACAGTTCTACCCCATCCTCAACCCAGAAGACTTCATAACTCTCCAACATGTCACTGAGTGTATTGTGTGCACAAGCTCTGTCCTTCATGTCCAGAAGATCATCCCCATTTGTCCATGAGTCAACACCACTAACAGTAAATTCATTTTAGAAATATGTTCAGTGGTTAAGGAGCAGATACTGGACATAATAAATCCGTTTAGGTATTTGAAAGGCAGTTGTTAAGCCACTCCTTAAGAAACCACATGTTGATTCCAAGCTCTGTGATACAATCTCCAACATGTCATTACAGATCAAAGCTTCTGTAGATATTTCTCACTCAACAGCTCTATTCTTCTCTAAACAGTACAAGCGTGATGTAATTCAGCTCAGGTAAGTCAGGTGAAGTTACACAGAAATACATTAGATTACAGTTGTGGCATTGGGCAGACGCCCGTATCCAGAGTGACTTTCATTTTTTATCGTATTATATACAACTGAGGGTTAAGTGCCTTGCTCAGGGGCCCAGCAGGGGCAGCTTGGTGGACCTGGGACTTAAACTCACAACCTTCCTCTCAGTAGTCCAGCTCCTTAACCACTAAGCTACCACATCCCCAAAATTTGCCTGGTAGCAGTTATGGAGATTTAACATAAGTATAACATGGCATCCCTCAAGGTTCATTACTGGGTCCTGTATTAATCTCGCTTTACATCCAGTTTCTTGGATACTTATTAAGTACAGCTCTACATGACAGCAAGAAACAAGTGCAAGCCTTCTAGATTGGACTATTATACCATGTGACTGGTTGCCATCTTACACTCATCATCCACTTTATTAGAAACAACTGCACATTCATGCAGTGCTACAATCAGCCAATCATATAGGAGCACTGCACAAAATCATGCATCTGTAGGTCAAGAGCTTGATGTTCACATCAAACATCAGAAGGCTGATCTCTGAGACATTAACTGTGACGTGGTTGTTGGTATCAGATGAGCTGGTGTGAGTTTTTGAGAAGCTCCTGCTGGGATTTTCACACACCAGTCTCTAGAGTTTACACAGAATGGTGCGAAAAACCAAAATATCCTGTTAGACGAGCAACAGCAGGCTGGAACACCTCGTTAATGAGAAGATCAGAGGAGAACGTCAGCTTCCAGGAAGGCTGCAGTAACTCAGATAATCAGTCTGTACATCTGTGGTGAGCAGAAAAGCAGCTCAGAAAACACATCAAACCTAGAGGTAGATGAGAAGACCACAGCAGGTTCCTCTCCTGCAGACATGAACAGGAATCTGAGGCCATCATGAGCACACATACACACACACACACACACACACACACACGCACACACACACACACACACACACACACACACTGAACAGATGAAGACCAGGAAAAATATCACCTGGATTTTTCCACTCTTCAGCTGTCCAGTTTCTGGGTCTGTACCTGTCCTTGGCTTTTAGCTCCTCCAAAAAATAAAAGCTTATTTCAGCACTCACTTTTAATTTTCCGCTTCAATATCGTACTAATGAGAATTTAATGGAGATGTTGAAGAGCAAATGTTGGACTCAGAGACCTAAGATGTGATGAGTTATGGAAGAGACGGGCCAAACACTGTGAGATGCTGAGCTGATGATGATGATGATGATGATGATGGTGATGGTCTTACAGAGTGCACAGGTGAGGAGGTGAAAGAGCTGGACAGACTGAAAGACTAAAGCACTGCTGCATCGCTCTTTTTAGCTAGAGATCATGTCAGAAACTGTTAAAACAATGTGACTGGAGATCACATGTTTATTATATAGATAAATATGCAAATGTTTCATGATGGATTTTGCCTGTAAGGAGCTTCATCTTGTTCAGAACGCAGCACTCTGAGCATGCTTACACACATCCCAGGATCTTCTTAATGAAAAACGCATATTTCCACTTTAAGAGGCATGAGTAAGCAGTTTCTGAGCAGCACTGGCAGCTCGGGCCAGGGTGATTATGGAAAACCAGGATGTGTGGCATGCGATAAGTCACTGATTAAGAATTTAGAGCCTCCTGATCAGTGGCCTGGTTACACACACACACACACACACACACACACACACACACACACACTCACACTCACACTCACACTCACACAGACTGCTGAATGCACACTGCGTATTAGAAGAGTGAAAATCGCCAGAACTAATCATTATCATTTAATTAAGCATGAAAGAGAAAGCACAAGAGGTGTGTTAATTTACTCTTCATGTCCTGACTGGAACAGGCCTATAAAGTGTGTGTGTGAGTGTGTGTGTGTGGTTTATTACAGTCACATAGCTGTAATTCCAAACTGTTCCTACGCTCCAGGCTCCTATCCTGTGTAACTCTGACACTTTGGCATTTAGGTGACGGGAACAGGGGAGTGGTTTGATCAGCTTTTGGCACGTAACCGTGCAGAGATTTGAGTACAGAAGCCCTGGACTTCTGCAGCAAGAACCAGGCGGATATGTGAGCCAAAGAGCGAGTGGGATGTGGAGAGATGATGTGCAGAATGAAGCTCCTTATTCCTCATGTTTCCTCCACACACACACACACACACACACCATTTACTCATTCCTTCCTCCTGCGCAACAGCATTCCCTCTGAGAAGGATTGCGACACACTGAGATACATTCAGGAGCCGAGAGCAGAAATGTCTTTTGGGTAATATCTGACCATGCTGATGTTATGCTCTCCATCTCCATCTTGCATTTCACTTGTTCTATCACTTCATTCTTCTGTAAACTCATCAGCACCCAGTTAGAGCAGGGATCATCTGCTAACACTCCCATGAACTAGCTTCAGCTACATAAACTCCCTTGCGTATAAAGCGAGCAGCTGACGTGAGTGAAAGTGAAGCTCTTACTGCGTAAACACTAAAGGTTTGTCTGTGCTCAGAAACAGGACACTTTGAAGTGGTTATGTTTTGTTTGTCTTCACGGTCCCACTTTCTATTAGCAGCGTGAGCAGATCTATGAGCAGAAGCAAGAAGAACGAACGCAATCGAGCATCATCATCTCGCGTTTTCTTTTTAAATTGAAGCCACGTTTGTTGGAGAACTACAGACAGATTTTGAATAAGTTTATCATCTCTGCTACAGAATTTGTGAAGTATTTGTTTGACTGAAACACTTTTACTCTGCACCCTTCACTTCATTTTTTATCAAATTTCATTTTATGCGTTTAGGATGAATTACATTGCATGAACTATGACATCAACACAACAGCTAAACATGCTGCATTACGTCTTTATTTATAGCGACTAATTCTTGTAGCCTAACAGACTAGCAAGATGATTTGGCTAGCAACGTTATGAGAAATAAAAATTACAATAAAAATAAAAAAGTCAGGTTTGATTTCAGCACATTTGCCTTTACAAACTCTTCAAATGATGTCATTAGTTATTTGCTAATACAGCATCTGTGATCAAGAAAACAGCCTGTTAGCCTAGCATCTCAAGCAGCTAAACAAAATGGAGATCAGATCAGATTCCACATCCTGTCACCACACAGCTCACACAGCTCCATCTGGACAAACAGTAGTCTTTACCATGTCAACTGTCTGTGGGCTGAATAAAAAAACACGAAGTGGGCGTGGCCTAAATTAAATTGGCTGATCGTTTTCATTTCCTGCGATCATATATGAAGCCTAGCACTCCATCTGGGAAACAGTGAATGAGACTGAGAGAAAAACAAACAAATGTAGAAGTAGAAGGCCACGCTTGCGAGTGAGCAGGGAGGGTGAAGGAAGCTAACACAGACTTCCTCTGACACCGGGCAGTGCTAACACCCTGACAAATAAACACCACTTTCCACATGAGTGGACAGTTGCTCAGGCTGGGGTTAGTGCTGCACTGATGGTCAGAGACAGGGAGAATGTGGCTCTCCTGCAAAACTGTGATTCCCCAGTGTGATCCCTGGGGTGGCTCTGCTTCCCAAAATATTAACTAACTAAAAAATGAATGAATGGCAAACAAACAAACAAACAAACAAACAAACACTTCCCCTCTGAAGTGCATGTTATCTGTTCATTCTCAATAATGTTCTCATGTTTGATTATTATAGCGCTATATGATCCAATGGGAATATTCTTTAAACTATTGCTTTACACAATTCATTACATTTATTTACTAAAAAAACTTCATGACGTCAAACTTCTTCATTCTTCAACACCATTTTAGTGTTACATCAGTATTTAAAAACAGCTAATGAAAAAAAGTGTGTGTGTGTGTGTGTGTGTGTGTGTGTGTGTGTTTTCAGTGTAATTCAGCAATAAACAGTGTGTTTAAGAGCGCACTTACGTATAAGTCCAGTAGCTGGGTGCAGTCTCTGTGCAGCAGCCTGGCCAGAGCCACCGTTTTGTCCTTTAAAGCCATTCACTTTCACTCACACTCACTCCCTCTGGGGTTTAAAAGAAGGTCAGGTTTTAGGGTTTTAGATGAACTTAGTTCAGTTTAGTGTGTAAACCATCTTTAAACTAGATTTCTTACTGCTGGTTTGGTCTGTCGCGCTCGGCTGGGTTACTTTCCTAAACTTCCAGGTCCATTCATTAAATTACAGTGTGCCGCTCCACCCCGTCTCTCTCTCTCTCTCTCTCTCTCTCTCTCTCTCTCTCTCTCTCTCTCTCTCTCTCTCTTTCTCTCAGAGGGAGGATCGAAAGGCGGAAACAAAACAAACCTCCGTTGGGATTAAGGAATTTGCGCTCCTGCGCCTCAACTCTGGTTGCTTAGCAACACTGAACTCAGACTGAACTTGTTTCCTTACACACAGTCTTGAACATACCGTAAATAACAAGCTTTTCCCCCTACATTTTGAAAAATGTCTAAAATTAAAACATGTATCAATCATCAGCACACTGTCATTCAATCTGTTCGTTTCACTAAAAAGTGTTACCGATGAAATACCCGAGCAGTAAAAGCAAGATTAGCCAGTAGCATCTCGGATACGTCACCGTGTCCGCCATTTTGAGTGGGTCTAAATTCCCAAATCTAGTCCTTCACAAATTACTGCTTTTTTCCTTCTCTAATACACATGTTAATCTCACTACAGATATAAACCGACCAGGCGTAACATCATGACCACCTGCCTAATATTGTGTTGGCTGCCAGAACAGCCCTGACCCGTAATGCACTGTGTATTCTGACCCCTTTCTATCAGAACCAGCATTAACTTCTTCAGCAATTTGAGCAACAGTAGCTCGTCTGTTGGATCGGATCACATGGGCCAGCCTTCGCTCACCACGAGCATCAATGAGCCTTGGCTGCCCATGACCCTGTCTCCGGGTCACCACTGTTCCTTCCTTGGACCACTTTTGATAGATACTGACCACTGCAGACCGGGAACACCCCAAAGAGCTGCAGTTTTGTAGATGTTCTGATCCAGTGGTCTAGCCATCACAATTTGGCCCTTCATCAAACTCGCTCAAATCCTTACGCTTGTCCATTTTTCCTGCTTCTAACACATCAACTTTGAGGACAAAATGTTCACTTGCTGCCGAATATATCCCACCCACTAACAGGTGCCATGATGAGGAGATACTCAGTCTTATTCACTTCACCTCTCACTGCTCACAGTGTTATACCTGATCGGTGTACTATATAGCTGAAAGTATGTGCACCCTGATGATCACACCTACACAAACTCTCACCACAAACATTAAACCACACAGTTGTAAAGAAGGTCTCTGTGTGCTGCAGCATTACAATTTCCATTCATCTCTAAAAATGATTCAGTGAATTTGGGTAAAAATTCACGATCCAGGTTCTTAAATGAATTGAAGATTACCTTTTAATGAAATTCAAGCTCAGACCATAATTAAGGTTCTATACTAAGTGAAAATGTCATATAATGTCTGCTCTTAAACCCTGGTACTGTACTGGCAGGAAATCTGAGTCCTGCAGGAACTTCAGAGTGTAATATTTTAGTTGGGAAAAAATCCAAAACACATTTTTCTCACAGCCGGGTTGAACAGCTTGTTCTTCAGTTTCCTTTGATTCAGACACTGAAACATGCGGATTGCGGAGTCAAGGTCTTTCAGGAACAGTAAAAATTTTTTTATTTACATTTAAACAGCACAATTTTCACAAACAGACACTAATATATTGGTAAATAACATATAAACATAACTTTAATGTCATAATTATTTATTTAGTCATAATTTTTAAATATTGGTATAATAATAGATTTATGTTTGTGACTGACAAATTGGTGAAAGCACAGGGATTGATTTGATTGTCTGAATCTCTAAATTGAGCTTTAAAAAAAACAATGTGAGCATCAATAATAGTTCATGAAAGCGCATCATTCATGAAACAAAGCTTTAAAACCTCTAGAAAATGTCAGGAAACAAAGAAAATGCCTTTGTTGTAACTACGTTTAATCGGTACGTTAAGCACTACCAACTACCTCACGATGGCGGTATCGCGCATGCGTCAACACTGCTGAGTAGAACAGAAGAAAAACGTACTTCCGCATAAACAGGAAGTTAACGGCTAAGAAAGACCGCTATAATGTAAGTACTTTATATTTATTTATATAGTGTCGATTATAATTGTGTAAAAAAAAATAATTCTAAAGATAATCCGAGGTTATGAACTCGCTGGTGGGATATGGAGTCTCATCTGACTCAGAGGATGAAGAGGAAACACAGAGCGGAGCAGCAAAGTAAGTACAGGATGATCACAAATATACACTGAGCTAACAGGCTAATAATTAGCGTTGGAATGGAATCTTATAGCCACCAGTTCTGCATCAAGCACGATGCGTGCCTACATTAACACACACTCGCGATCAGTTATAATATTAGTACACAATAACGAATAACATGAAAAATATTAGGCCACGCCCCTACCTGAGCTTCTGCCATACAGTGTTTTTCTGCATATCAGCAAATCCGTGTGAGGCACTCATTACAGACACACAGCTTACATGATGATAAACCGGAGGCTATGAGGCTCTATTACTAGAAAAGTTCAGACATCACATATGAGGAGGTTTGTAATAAATGTCTGTGTGCAGGAATGAGGAGAATGTGTCCAATCAGAAGAAATCACGCAACTTCCTGTTGGAATCTGGATCAGCCTCCAGTGAGTCTTGTTCAGAGTCTGATCCAGATGAAGAGCAGGAAGAAGAAAGTGCTCCAGGGAGTGTCGTCTCATCCTCTGAGCACCCGCTTCCTCCCTCAGTAAGTTCTGCGTCTAATAAACTGCCTTCCCCTGCTCTGGGAGGGTTCTGCGTTCCAGCCGGCAGCAGTGTGTTTGCGAACCCGTTTAAAGAACGGGCAGAACAGAAACTCAACGTGCTCCAGAAACACGTCCCACTCACATCCCAGGCCCAGCCCTCGCACATCGGCGGGAAGAGGGTGTGTGTTGCCTACAGGAAAAATGGGCGCTGCCGTTTCGGAATCCGTTGCAAATTCGCTCATGACAGCGACCTACAACAGAACATAGCAGAACCCACTGACTCGGACTCGAATAGCTCTGCAACTGACACAACGGCCTGCAGGGAGTCGGCTGTAGAGAGGGAAAGACAAGATGAGGAGAATCAGAGCAGGAAGAAGAAGAACCGTGTGGGAGTGAGCGATAGTCTCATCCCTCCTAAACGGGCACTGAAGCAGTATGCCATGCAGAGGGACAACGTCTCACATGCACATACATGAAGACAGGGTGTGAGAAATGAGATTTGAATTCAGGGTACAGTGTGTGGTAAAATTACCCCAGGTGTGGACTGATGTGCGAGACGCCTCCTACTCCGAGACGGTCACACAGAGGCCACGCCTCCTACACCAAGACCACACCTCCTACACTGAGACAAACACACAGAGGCCATGGCTCCAACACGGAGACTGACACACAGAGGCCACGCCTCCTACACTAAGACTAACACACCAAGGTCAGGCCTCCTCCATGTTTTGTGTTGATTGTAACAAACACTAACAAAACATCACACATTATTAGTTCAATATTTTTTTTTTTCAGTAAAAAAAAAACACGGAGTTTCAACTCTTTAGCGTCAGTATGCTGTAATATCAGGTGCTCGTTTTTCCGAAGTTCCTGAGGTTTCATGAAATATTTCTGTCTAAGTGTTTTGAATAAATTACAGAGCTCTGGATTAAACATCATATCTTCCATTAGTACTGCTAACTCTTCTTAAAAATGTCTTTAAACAGGATGTAGCATGTGGAAAAGACTTTGTAGGAGGTGATGTCACATGATCATACAACATGGTAGATTCATCTAGAGGAAAAGACCAGAAAGTAATATTACACCACTACGGCCTGCAAAACCCTGCGTTTCAGTTGATTCCACTAGATGACGCACCTAAAACACTACTGAGCTGTGCTAAAGCTGAGTCTGTCTTCTCTACACACAGAACGTTTGCTAATTCTTCATCAAGTCCTACTTTAACAATAAACAGAACAAAGAAAAGTTCAAAAACTTTGTGCTAGCAAAAAAAACAACAACAACAAATAGCAACACCACTGTTCCCACTAAAATTTAACAAAAGCTTTCTGTACTTTTTACGTAATGGAGTTCCATGTATTTGATATTAGCTCCTTCTCCTTTCCTCTACTGGCCCCACCCACCTGTCAAACCCAGTGTGGCCCTTGAGCCAAAGACTTTGCCACCTCTGTATTATACTGATTGTGTTTAAAGTCTGGAATAAAGCCGTGGTCAGATGTCCAGGAATCCAAGCCCGGGAAATGCACACTGAAAATACAATGACTTCCATTTTGGAAAATAATAAAACATGTAAGTGACGATTCTCAGGATGCACAGCGACTGAAGAAGTGCTAACATTATTTACTTCCTGTTTACACACACACAGAGAGACGGGGTTAGAGGAGTGTAGACATGTTTATTGTTCATGGTTAATAAGACTGAGGGATTTATAAAAGGTGGAATCTCTTCAAATCTATTGTTTTAAATATATTTTTTGCTGTATAGTGTAATGTGTTTAAATCTAGACAACAGTTATCTGTGTAACCATTATTCTTCTTCACAGTTCATTTCTGTAACTGTCTAAGGAATAAATGTTAGTATTGTGGAAAAACCTTTAACTACAGGAGTACTAAGGTCAGAGGTGAAGACGGTTCTCCTAGGACACAATGGTTTGCTCTGGTGATAAAGAACATTTCCTCTTTCAGGAAACATCTGAGCTACGAAAGGCTAATGCTGCTCACGACTACGGAAAGCATACAGCTACAAGTTTAGCTGAACAGTTCCTTTAAGATAACTGGGTTAAAGAGAGACATGTTGCTTTAATAAATTACCCCCCCCCCACCCACACACACCACACCATTCCCACATTTCCCACCCCAATAAGGAGAAAAACTTCCTACACTTCTATTAGAGGCCTGTTATAAGGTTATCGTACGCAGTGTTCAGAGATTTATGTAAAAAAAAAAATTACAGGAAGAAAGAACCAAAACTTATGAAAAGGATTTTAAAATTAAATGCATGAAACCCAAAACGGACGCACGGGAACTCGAACATCTGGGGGTAAAAAAACAGACTGAAGACAAAGTGTTTATGTACAAAAAAAACATTAAGACAACATTCTGACACACACACACACACACACAAAACCATCTATAAACCTAACAAAATTTTGTTTTAATACACGATCGATTTAAAGTCCTGTAGAGTTTTGTTTTCTGAGGAAGTTCATTGAGGAGGAGCAAGAGTGCCTTCAGAATTACAGCAACACACAGTATCACGTCTCAGAAACTCAGAATTACACGTCACACCAAAGGCAGTGAGGATCACGTTCCTGGCGTTCCCTGCGGATGAAGGTTAATAATTTTGGGTAGTTTACATTTTTTAGCCAGTAGCATTTACTTTCTACCTTAAAAAAAAGAACATGTTAAAACATTTAGCTAACTGCTAGCTATCCTAAGTTCAGTGTATCCACTTGTCTGTTCCGTGGGTTGCCATAGAAACGGGTAGTTTCCATGTCTGCCGTGTAATTCCGACATGAGGTGTCGTCGTCTTTCCTCTGGAATTCATTCCCAGCTGAAAATCTTCCTTCCCTACATCAGTCTGTGTTGGATCGTCCCGTCCGAGTTGTCCGTCACAACCTGCGCATCGCCGGCTCCGCCCGCTTCCCAAACCCTGCCAACATTCCCAGTCCCACCCTCCCAGAGTGCCCCGCCCTCTTTTCGCTCAGCCGGAGGAGAAGGAAGAGGTACAGAGCAGGTAGAGGATGACGGAGGCGGTGCGGGATCGGCAGTGAAAGCCACAGGAGTGACCTGTGGGAGGAGTGATATAGAAGGGGCGGAGCTTGTGCTCGGGGGCAGCTGATGTGTGACAGACAGCAGGGGGAGCTGCTGAGGAGGGTGCGAAAGGGTGGTGAAGGTCATGTGAACGATCTGTGGAGAAGCCTGTACGGACAGCTGTTGCTGGGACATGGGGGCGGAAACTAAATGCAGCGTCTGATTGGAAGAGGTCGAGTGTGCCACCGAGACTCCGCCCCCTTCTGTTTCATTCTTAGCCTCGTCTGTAGAGGGCAGCGCGAGAGTGACGGGCACCTGCATGGTGTGCAACGGCTGCTCCTGCTCCAACAGCATGACGGGGCCGACGCCCACCGGGGTCATGTGAGTGGTGGTCGGCGTCGCCGTGGTAACGAGGGCGCCTGCGTTTGCAGCGAGAGCCTCTGCGATCAGGACTTCAGGGTGGCTCTTGGCCTTGTGAGCCACCACACTGTCCTTCTTCTCGAACTTCTTGCCACAGATGGCACAGGAGAACTGGTAGGAGGCGTCGGCATCATGCTTCTTCATGTGCCAGTTCAGAGACGCTTTCTGACGACAGGTGAAGCCGCAGATCTCGCACCTGCAGCACGGAGAGAGCGAGGAGGAGGAAACAAACACCCCATTCAATTACTTAAAAACAAATGCAAATGAAAATAAAAAAAACAGACATCTGACATTTTTATGAAAAAGTGAGATCCTTCCTGCAGAATCTAACGTCTCGGGGGTGGAGTCAGACCTGATCCAGCTCCTCCTACCATGGAGAGTCGGGCCACAAGTCCAGCGACTCGAGTATACTGCTCCATGGTGTAGAGGATCTCATGGGTCATGAGGTTAGATTTAGAGGAGGACTTGGACCAGGTCCAGCTCCTGCCCCTGGATTCTGGTTCTGTAGTAAAAACAACTCACAGGATTCAAACACGATTCTTTTTTTCTTCTTTTAAACACAATGAATTTAATTTAAAGGTGTTGTCTCCATATAAAATTCATTTGCAAACAATACATTCATAAGCAGTTCGTTCAATACATCATTCATAAGTGATTCATTTCTGACATGATTCATACACGATTCACTTGACTCATTCAGTCAGGAATTCAATGGTGAGTCGAATACAACTGATACAGGAATCATACATTCATTGAATCTTATTGAATCTGATTCATTTACATTTACATTTCTGGCGTTTGGCAGACACTCTTATCCAGAGCGACGTACAAAAGTGCTTTAGTTCTCAGTCACTGAATACATTAACACTGGTTCAATAAGACACAAACTTGGGATAGCATTAACCTAAAAACTGATTTGTTTTTTTTAAACTTTGTAACATAATACATAAACAGGGAAAAATAAGAGCTAGTGTAAGTACTTCAGGAAGAGGTAAGTCTTCAGTTGCCGATTGAAGACGGTCAGAGACTCGACCGTACGGATACCTAGGGGAAGTTCGTTCCACCGCCTCGGTGCCAGAACAGAGAAGAGTCTAGATGTATACCTACCTTTTTCCCTGAGAGACAGAGATTTCCCTGATTCCTGACTGAACGAGTCAAGTGAAGTGTGTATGAATCTTGTCTCAAATGAATCTTGTATGAATCAGAAATTAATCATATACCACTCATTTGTAGTTGTGTTTTTCAGTGTGAGGCAAAATGTGAAGTGTACTCCAGCTATAAACAAGAGTGTAAATGACCCCATGAGCCTGGATGTGTGTGTGTGAGACTCACTGCAGTGGTTTCTCTCCAGTGTGTATCATGCGATGAACAGCCAGGTTGTGAGAGCTCTTAAACGCACGTGCGCAGAACTCACAGATGTAGTCCCTCTGATCTACACACACACACACACACACACACACACAGTACACAATTTTCCGAAAATGATTTAAATCTATGCTCTGCTACTTCCTGTTAGCTCCCATCCAATACACTAACACACAGTGCTACACAGGAATGTGAAGTTTTTCTTTTCTTTTTTGTAATCTCGTACCAGTGTGGTGTTTGGCGTGACGTAGTAACTGTTTCTGAAGGCGGAACAGACGACCACAGGACGGGTGAGGACATACATACTTCTTCTTCATCAAGTGCTGGTATTTAATGTGATGCTGAGAGAGAGAGAGACAGAAATAGAGAAAAACAGAGGGACAGGGAGGGGGGGAGATAGAGAGAGATTAAATGTTTTATAAAGTATTGTATAAATGTCTCTGGGTTATCGAACACACACCTGCAGGTAGCGTGGATGAGCGAGAACCGTTCCACATCCCTCCATCTCACAGCGCACATACTGCACTGGCGGCTTCTTCCTGCGCACACACGTTTTAATTCATCATGACAGTCACACGGACACTGGTGTTCTCTTTGTCCTTCTGTAATCAGATATTTTACCTTCTCTTGGGAAGACGAGGGCTCTTGTCATCTTTTCTTCTCCGACCTCTCCTGCAGGATCAGAGCCAGAGGATCAAACAGCAGTAATAACAGCAGCACAATGACGAGCAGGAAAAGAGCTGATTTATTGCTTCATCATGTTACCTAACCCCATCGCATCGCTGTGCATAGCAAATGAATCCGTTTGATCCTTCACTCGTTTACACAACCACAGAGTACCGTCTTGTGTGCCTTTCCTTTAGCTGCAGGATTCTGTCAGGATGTAATGAGGATGAGGATGCCCTCTCTGGTAGAAAAATGCTACCATGCAGAGGAACATTTCAGAGACACGATCTGTGCTGCGTTCTTTAGCGTTTTATTGTTTAATAGAGCGTGGAATGGTGGCTCATGTGAGTGTGCAGAGCAGCATCAGTGGGTGTGGACAATAAAAGGTACTTCATAATAAGGGACCAGAAGAGCATGCAAATAAACGGTCAGATGCGAGAGCGCTTCAGTTCAGCGAGTACTGAGCACTGAGGCCTGCCACTCCTTTTCCTCTCGCTCATCATGTTCATTACACACTACACATTTCACAGAATTTAGAGGAGGGGATTAGACCTACAGAGGAAATGCTAACTGTCTCCATGACAACTGCCGAGTGTGGATTTGATTGACAGACTAATACATCTGAATCTAACAGTTCTGTAAATCATCACTAAAACGTGTCTCACTTCCTGGGCGGCTCGGCTCCATCTCCAGCCTCCTGCTTCACGTCTGCCATCTCCACTCCTTCCGTCTTCACCTCTGTATCTTTCTCCTTGTCCTTCTCTCCTCCAGCTGCTCTCTCCTTCTTCTCTCTCAGCCGCGGAGGAGCCCTGCGTCTCGCCTTCTGACCATCCCTGCATGAAGAACAGCAATGATGTACATATTATTATTATTCACAATATAGGCCTCCTGATCTCTCTCTCTCTCTCTCTCTCTCTCTCTCTCTCTCTCTCACACACACCTCCCAGATTTGGGGTCGTAGCTCTGATCATTCAGGTCGTCCTTGAAGGGCACATCTTCATCACTGCTGACTGCCTCGTCATCCTCACTGAACAACAGAAATGACGGCGTAGTCGAGTCTTTAGTTCTGCGCTGGAGCTACGAGGCTAATGTAGCTAAGGAGTATATAACTTCCAGTTTAGCATCACATAAAAATGTCTAAAAGTAAATGTACCTCTGTGCCCGAGGCTCATACGTTTGGTCTTTTGGGTCATCGGTAAAGGGAGGATCTTCCTCACCCAGCAGCACCTCATCTTCCTTTACCTCACTCTTCCTCTCAGTGCTGAGGAAAAAAAGAAAAGTGATCAAACTTTACTTAACTGAACATCACAGGACTCTGAAATTCTTCACGTCTAAAAGTTGGTGGAATGTTTTCTAAATTTTTTATGTTTAGAACAGATTTTATGTTGTCTGTTATAACAAACCTGAGTGTTAAATTAAACACAAATCAGAGTTTAACTAGAGAGGGGAAAACAACAACAACAACAACAACAACAACAACAATGTGACAGACCAGCAGCTGATCTGGGGCCTAATATTCTAATTAGCATGTTTGATTGACAGCTCTCTTTTAAAGCTCATTTGGTGAGTATATACAGGGAGAGGAGGGGAGAGAGAGAGAGAGGAATCTGGAAATGAGAGACAGACAGATGGAGAAAGAAAGAGAGAGCAACAAAAAGGTGAGAAAATAAGAGCGAGCGAGAGAGAGAGAGAGAGAGAGAGAGAGAGAGAGAGAGAGCGAGAGAGAGAGAGAGACACACACACACACACACACACAGACGGGGAGAAAGCGAGGACACTGGGAATGAGAGACAGACAGAAACAGACAAACAGGTGAGAAAAAGGTGAGAAAACAAGAGCAAGAGAGAGAGAGAAAGACACCCAAAGAAAGGGAGAGAGGGATTAATTAAATATAAAGCTGTACCTTGTCTTCTTCTCAGCCGTTTTATTTTCTTCTGCTGCAGAAATAAAATTCTAATAAATTATCATAATTAAACAGAATCACATTTTGAAACACATTTATGATTTATGCCCATATTTAACACTGTAGCCCATCTGCTACACTGCACAAAGTATTGGCACCCCTCTTATCCGCTTAGAGGAGTGCTAACACAGTCACACGACACTCCTCGTACCACAGGTAGCCTCCGTCTCCGGCTCACTCTTACACACGACCCGCGCCGAACCCCGAGCCCCACGAGACGACGCCGTCCTGCTGCGGCTCTGAACTCGCCTGCCGCCAGCTTCTCCCAGGGAAAAGAGAAATAAAAAGAATCAGCATGTTACATCAGTAGTTTTTTTCAGTATAAACAAAAACTACACACTATAGCTTTACCTCGACTGCCTGCAGTGTCCTTACTTTCTCCACACCTGAGAGACGAGAGAGAAAACACACAGGTGAAGAAGTATACTAAAACATTAAATGGTGACCGTCGTAAACAGAATTTGCACAAATTCTCAGAATAGCATTATGTTTAGCTGCAAAACAAACCCAACAGCAATATAATCAAATATTCTAATAGCAAAAAATATATACGCTTTGTTCACTGGTCCTCAATATCAGTCTTTTAGTAAAGTTCTGTGTGAATATCTGTCCTATTCACATGCATGTGTTAATAATCATCTGTAAATGACCCCAGCAGAGCAGATTTGTGTTTAGCCACGCCCACAAAACTCTATAAAAGGTGCAGCGGCCACACTAACTCATCCTCCTATTATAGGGTGCCATTACTTTTGCCCTCACTGAACACCTCTTAATGTCTTCTCTGTCTTTGTTTATGGAGGTATTAATATGTAGGCTCACAAAAACACTCACTTAAATAAAAAATAAATAGCTTTACAACATGACTGTATATTCACACAACAGGCATGAAGATCACGGAATTCTCAGGTCAAATTCTCCTTCTCTTCAGTTCCTTCTCCAATGAGAATAAAAGGAGGAGGAACATTTCTATACATCTTTCTCGTAAATAATCAAAGTAGCTATAACCATGCAGACATAACCATATAAGCATGCGTCTGGGAAACGTATCCCGTCCGAGTACACCTCTACAAACTTATTTTATCTCGGTGAAGGGAGTGCTAATGAGGGAATGTTCAGAATTAGGGGCAGGTTCTTGCTTCCCAACCCACTGCCCTTTAAGAGAGCTTCCAGCAGCACAAGAACCTCACTGAGCTCCTCACTGCACCCTGCTGCAAAGCCTGGAGTCTGAAAGACGGGAAGTTTCTCTTCTCTTCTCATCTCTCTCTCTCTCTCCTGTTCGTACATGCGAGAATGCATTTCGGTGTGTTAGTGTAGCTCTTGCTCCCGTACTGAGCTTTACTGTCTCTGGCCGTCTCTGCGTTCCTCCTGCGGCGCGGACACGCTGTCTTCCTCCGTCGGCGAGCTTCCGTTTCTTCTTCCTCTTCATCATCATCATCATCATCATCGTCGTCGTCGTTCTGCTCCACTCCGAGGTCTCTCCTTCTCCACACGGGCACGGATCGTGTGGACCGGTCGCGCAGCACCCGACCAGATCCCGCTTGACTCTGTGTTCCGTTCGTGTCCGGGGACGTAGCAGGCGGAGCGGCGGAGTTCGATCGAGTCGCCCCCCGGCCTCGGAGCGCCCTGCGCGGCGTGCGGGTGACACTCGAGTCCGGGGATGTGAGCGCGGCCTCCTCTTCTTCCTCCCGCTTCTCTTTTTTATCGACACGCTGCGCTTCCATCATCCACCGAAAAACACAACAATATTCGGTTCAATAGTTTTAATGAATCCCAGCGGATGTGAAATCATGTATACGGTATAAAAATATGAAAACACTTTGCTCGTTAAAGGCCCTGATCCTACACACTAACATATTTCACCGAGTCCTCCTCGATCCCTGATTTCTCGCGCTCTTTCTGTTCTAGATTTCTGCTTAAATTCAGAAACTTGGTTATAACTCTGCAAAAAAGCATCTTTTAAAGACGCAGAGACGGTATTAGTATGCTCTTAAAGCGATAGTAAACCGGGCTGTAGGCGAGAACCGGGCGGCTCGGATCTCATCTTGGCTTTGTTGCGTCTCCTTTAAGCGCGCTCTGAGCGGCAGAGGCTCAGGAGCGACACTCAGCTGCACGGATCCGCGTTTACATTAAAGCTGCGGTGCGCAAAACCTCACACACACACACACACACACACACATACATATACATGAAGCCTCCTCGCAGCTTTGTGTGTACGATACAAACAGACCAAGTGTGGGAGAAGTTGTGAGTTTGCTTATTTTTGTCTGTTAAGCTGTGTGTGTGTGTGTGTGTGTGTGTGTGTGTGTGTGTGTGTGTGTGTGTGTGTGTGAGACATACTTGTAACACTAACATTATGATGTCCATCGGCATGACGAGAAAAACTGCTATAGTCTTTCCGGCTATATTTAGGCCATGTGTATCGAAAAATCTAAAAAAATTTGCTTTTATAATAATAATAATAATAATAATAATAATAATAATAATAATAATAATAATAATGGTCACACAAAGGATACTCACAGCACCTGAAAAACAAATAGAAGGATAGATAGATATACTATGGGATTATTGATCCCATGAGGGGAATTCTTGTGTTACAGCAGCTTAGACTGTTACAAGATACACGCAAAAATCTAAAATGAAAAATTATATATATATATATATATATATGCATATAAATTCATTCATTCATTGTCTATCACTTATCCGATCTATTCTCGGGTCACGGGGAGCCTGTGCCTATCTCAGGCGTCATAGGGCATCAAGGCAGGATACACCCTGGACGGAGTGCCAACCCATCACAGGGCACACACACACTCTCTCATTCACTCACACAGTCACACACTACGGACAATTTAGAGATGCCAATCAACCTACAATGCATGTCTTTGGACTGGGGGAGGAAACCGGAGTACCCGGAGGAAACCCCCGAGGCACGGGGAGAACATGCAAACTCCACACACACATGGCGGAGGCGGGAATCGAACCCCCAACCCTGGAGGTGTGAGGCGAACGTGCTAACCACCAAAGAACCCCCCCCCCCAACATATACACATATTCATATATACACACAAAATATAAGACTAAGTAGAAACCTTAAATATAGAATACAGTAAGTGGAATTAAAGGTAGCAGTGCAGATATGAAACACAGTTGTGTATTTAACCAGATTTACATGAGTATTTACATTACATTACCTTTATACACAATGTTTATAATTCATCAGGGATGATAAGATGTTAAGAATCTGTCTTTATTCATTATGTTTGTGGCTGTGGTTTGAGTAATAAAAGAATAAAAGTCTGTGTGTTTATTGTGTTGTTAATCTAAATAGTTCCTGTTTCCACCCTGACTCTGATTATTTTACCATAACAGCACATCCCCAAGTGTTTTATTCCTATTACACCACAATTCCTTATTTATTAAAGAATGAAATGTCATACATGTTATCTATTTATAGTTACATTACTGTTAGGAGTCGTGTATCAGAGGCACAGATTAGTTACGTTATATTATACGGTATGTCCTGAAGATTCACCTCCGACACTGGAGACACAAAACGTTAAACAAATGAAAAACGTGTTTTAAAACCAGACGTTTTAAATCTGTTTATGTGACGTATCAGCCGTTGCTATGGAAACGATCCCATATCAGAGCGAGTGCATTAATATAAAGCTGTGCTACAGTCAGAGCGGCTGTTAGAGAGAATTAATCAACATCTGATCCACCAATCAGAGTCCAGAGACTCAGTGGCTCTGTGATAAAAGCCTGACTTGAACTATTTTTAACAGATTTTACAGTAGAATCCCAGTTTAATCTAGATTTGTACATTTTTATCTGATCTGCTCGTAATGAGCTACAGCTGCCATCCCTGCAGCATGTGTGTCTCTTATGTGGAGGTTCAAATATTGATTTAATTACATTAGTACAACATAAACCCTTGTTTTCTGATTTTCCTGAAACTATAAATGATTCTAGTGAAAAGGGGAACTCTGGAATCGGTGTGATCATTCTGAACGCACATCAGCTCGAAAAAATGTAATCATGAGCACTGAACAACATGTCTCGACAAAACACCACCTAACGCGTTGAAGCCTTGAAGGATTTCTCATGAACCATTTCTAAATTCTCTGGAATAATATGTGAAGAGAACAGACCTGTAACATCCTGCAGATTCTGGGTTTGGGTTATTTTCATCCCACAGATGCTGGATTGGATTGAGATCTGGGGAATTTGGAGGGCAAGTCAAGATTCAAGAGCTTTACTGTCATATGCACAGTGAAAACACAACGATTTAGACCATACAATGAAATTCTTACTTTGCACGTCTCCCTTACAAAAAGATTTCTCAGGAGCTGCTGAGTGCTGTGAAACCAGGTGAAGACCTTGCTGATGTAGGTTCCGAGGAATTTGAAGGTTTTCACCTTCTCTACCTCTGTCTCACCGATGTACATTGGGGTGTGCTGCTCCTTCGTCTTTCTCCTAGGATAATCATCTCCTTGGTCTTATCTGTATTTAAGGAGAGATTATTTTCCTGACACCAGGCTATCAGACCTGCTACTTCTGTTCTGTAAGATGTTTCCTCTCCACCAGTAATGAGTCTGATAACTGTAGTATCATCCGCAAACTTTATTATCTTGGTGCTGGTTTGGGAGGCCACGCAGTCATAGGTAAAGAGGGTGTACAGCAGTGGGCTTAGGACACATCCTTGGGGGGTCCCTGTGCTCACAGTTCTGATGCCTGATGTCCGGTTTCCTACTCTGACTGACTGGGGTCTGTCCGTCAGGAAGTTCAGCACCCAGTTACAGAGAGAGGGTGTCAGTCCGAGGGTGAGGAGCTTTTCGGAGAGCCTGTGTGGAATAACTGTGTCGAATGCCGAACTGTAGTTGATGAATAGCATTCTCACATATGTGTCCTTACCCTCCAAGTGTGTGAAGGCTGTGTGGATGGCAGCGTTGACAGCATCTTCATCTTGCAGTCGATATGCAAACTGAAATGGGTCCACGGTGGTTGGAAACACCTCAAACTGGTTGTTGTGGTCATCAAACCATTCCTGAAGCATTTCTGCCTTGTGGCACGGAGCATTATCCTGTTAAAAGAGGACACAGCCATCAGGGAATAGCGTTTCTATGAAAGAGTGTACATGGTCTGCAACAATGCTTAGGTAGGTGCTACGTGTCAAAGTAACATCCACATGGATGCAGGACCCAAGCTTTCCTAGCAGAACATTGCCCAAAGCAGGACACTGCCTCCGCCGGCTCGCCTTCTTCCCATAGTGCATCTTGGTGCCATGTGTTCCCCAGGTAAGAGACACACACGCAGCCGGCCATCCATGTGATGTAAAAGAAAACGTGATTCATCAAACCAGGCCACCTTCTTCCATTGCTCCGTGGTCCAGTTCTGAAGCTCACGTGCCCGTTGTTGCGGCTTTCAGCGGTACACCACTGTACAACCTGATGAAAAGGGAAGAATGGAAAACCGCCTTCCACACCACCAGGGGGCACGATGAGTACCTCGTTGTGCCATATGGCCTGACCAATCTTCCAAGCCTTTATGAACGAATTGTTCCAAGACCTTCTGACTTCCTGTGTCATTATCTACGGCACGGCAGCCCAGGCGAGCTCTTCCCCTGCACACTTCTCGAGAAAACTCGACCCTAACTAAAACTAAAACCCTAACTATGACGAAGGTAACGGGGAACTGCTAACAGTTAAGGAAGCACTGGAGGAATGGAGGCACTGGCTGGAGGAGGCATGGCGCCCATTTCAAGTTACAGACCATTGGAACCTGGAGTATACTCGGGTGAAGTCTCCCTCCTTCATTTTCTATATTTATGACCACAGATGAGTGATATTTATGAGCAATATTACATAATAAAAAATAAGTACAAATAAGAACAGTTATCTTTTCTTCCTGTGTTTTTAATACTGGTTAAGTCTCTAAATTGTGGAAATTCTGCTGTGTGGATGTGTGATGAGCTCCATCCATCCACACAGTGAAAAATAACCCAAACCCAGAATCTGCAGGATGTTACAGGTCTGTTCTCTTCACATATTAGTCCAAAGAATTTAGAAATGGTTCATGAGAAATCCTTCAAGGCTTCAACGCGTTAGGTGGTGTTTTGTCGAGACGTGTTGTTCAGTGCTCATGATTAAATTATTTCGAGCTAATTCTCTCTAAAAGCAGCTCTGACTGTAGCACAGCTTTATATTAATGCACTCGCTCTGATATGTTATCGTTTCCATAGTAACGAACATTTTTATTTCTTCCAAATTCCAGATAAACATATTGTTATTTAGAGCATTTATTTGCAGAAAAAAAGATGCAGTGTTTTCAGACCTCAATTAATGCAAAAAAAAAAAAAATCAATTCTAACACCACAATACAAATGGTTTACAAGATCAGAAATCAATATTTGTTGGAATAACCCTGCCACAGTTTTCGTACATCTTGGCATGCTCTTCACCAATCTCTCACATGCCACTCCTGGTGCAGAAATTCAAGCGGCTCAGCTTTGTTTGATGGCATGTGACCATCCGTCTTCCTCTTGATCACGTTCCAGAGGTTTTCAGTGGGGTTCAGGTCTGGAGATTGGGCTGGGATTGGGAGTCCTGATGTGGTGGTCCTCCATCCATACCTTGATTGACCCGGCTGTGTGTCATGGAGCATTGTTCTGCTGGAAAAAAACAATCCTCAGAGTCAGGGAACATTGTCAGAGCAAAAGGAAGCAAGTTTTCGAATGTACCTGATTCCATCCTTGCTGTAGCACCAATCCTTGGTGATGATCTGATTTCACATTGGGAAATCAGATCATCACACTGGGAGCGAGACATTGGGCTTGAAGCATCTCAAGGTCTCTATCTAACCATTAGACCACCAGGTGTTGGGCAAAGCTGAAAACTGGACTCATCAGAGAAGATGACCTTACTTCAGTCCTCTACGGTCCAATCCTCATGGTCTTTTGCAAACCTCAGCCTGGCTCTTCTTTGGTTCTCATTGATGAAGCACTTTTTCTAGCTTTTCCTGACTCTAGGAGCTTGCTTGCGAACGGTCCTCGCCGTGCTCTTCACCCCAGCTACCGTTTGACATCTTTTTTGTAGGTCACTTGATGTCATTCTGTGGTTGTTGAGTGACATTTGAAAAGGTTGGCGGTCATCCCGGTCAGTGGAGAGTTGTTTCTGCCCTCTGCCAAAGGATGGAAACAACCTGATGCTCACAGTAGCCCTCTGCCATTAAATCCAGACTTGAACCCTTCTTTTTTTCACTTTTCTTTTCAGCTCTTTTGGCATGGTCAATGGTTATTATTTGACTCCAGTTATTTTTGAGGACTGTTTTTCCCATCCGGCTGATCCTAGATAGGATAGTGTATAGAGGATAGTGACGACAACAGCAGAGGTTAAATAAGATTTGGTTCAGGTGATCACCTGATCAGTACCTCATTAAGCAGCATGAGGCGTGTCTGTGCTGGAAATCAACACTGGAATGGAAAAGCTGCCGTACATGTAGAGATGCTCATTTCAGAAAAATCTGGAGTGGTGTCAGTTTTTTCTGGAGCCGTATAAGGTAACTAATTTGCGCCTCTGATACATGACTCCTAACAGTAATGTAACTATAAATGGATAAAATGTATGACATTTCATTCTTTAATAAATAAGGAAATGTAATGTTTGTGGTGTAATGGGAATAAAACACTTGGGGATGTGCTGTTATGGTAAAATAATCAGAGTCAGGGTGGAAACAGGAACTATTTAGATTAACGCCACGATTATTTATTCCTAAAGATGTACCAGAACAAAAAGACACACAATAAACACGCAGACTTTTATTCTTTTATTACTCAAACCACAGCCACAAACATAATGAATAAAGACAGATTCTTAACATCTTATCATCCCCGATGAATTAAACACATCGTGTATAAAGGTG
The DNA here is from genome assembly GCA_033459395.1 of Hemibagrus guttatus. Classification (NCBI taxonomy): domain Eukaryota; kingdom Metazoa; phylum Chordata; class Actinopteri; order Siluriformes; family Bagridae; genus Hemibagrus; species Hemibagrus guttatus. The sequence continues at coordinate 32,216,099 of JAUCMX010000002.1, forward strand.
TGATATAAAGTGCAAACCCACCACCGGAGATCTGACAGGTGAAGTCGAGAAGAAGTAATCAGATATAAACATACAGCAAGGTGCAACGTCTGCTCTCCCGAATGTAGTGTCTCTCTCAACAGAACAGCATGAAAGCATTCACGTGTCACTTCACGCCGATTAGCGCTAACGGGACAGTCCAGTGTTTACATCTGATCTGAGAAAAGCTTTAATCTTAGTAGTAGTGTTTCTTGTAAAATGTAAAGTCATGTTGTTTTATTCTGACTGACAGTGTGACTTTCCACAGGAGAGAATGTTTAAAACAGTCACATAATCATCACCTGTGAAGACTTTGGTAGTGTTTCCTTTGCTATGTTCAGCTATCGTGACGCCTGATTAGACACTGTCTGCAGCCTACAGAACACACTATTCACAAAACTGAGCAAGAAACGTTTCTGCTACAGCTTCTAAATGCTGGTGATGAATGCGTACACAGCTGAATAAAACATTTTATAATTAAGACACAAAAACATGGATTCCCTTTTCTTATGAACATGATATCGGCGTACAAAAGTGTGATTTAATCTCAGACTGTGAACTGATATTAATAATTAATCATCATCACGTTAAACCTGACATGATTATTGCTTCAGGAAACATGACATACAGAGTAAATGTGTGTGGACTGAGATAATGGGCGCGAAATTATGGGTCCAAGCACCAGAGGAAACCCGGTCGTCATTAAAGTCCACTCAGGGATTAGCATACATTTACTTACGGTCATGATATTCTAGACCTTTTCCTGACAAGCATGAGAGTTTCTTTTATATAAATATTCACAAACCTGATAACAAAATACGCAACCGACTCTAAATTGCAAGAACGTTAACAATATGGCTGCCACATCAAGAAATCATCAAGGGGCGGGGTTTAAATTGACTCAAAAACTCAAATAGCTGTTTCTCATGAACTGTAAGTCCAATCAAGCTCAAATCTGGTGTACTGCAGCGTGTTTCTAAAGTCTGAGTGGACATCTAATGAGGTCTGAGTTACACAAATATGGCTGCCATCAGCCAATCAGCTTTCACCATCACTAAACTTAAACGGGATGTTCATCTTTAGCATTCACAGCCACTTGGGCACAGCTGTGTTCCCTGTGGTAGAGTTTAAGGTAAAGCAGCGGTAACTGTGTTTTTACGTACCTTAAATTAGTTTTTAAAATCAGCACAGTGAATCTCTGTGCTGTGAATTCACCTGTTCCCAATGCCGAAAAAACCCCTGAGGAAATCTGTGTGCTCGTTCCTTTTGCATATTTTGCTTCAGAGAAAAAAAAACGTGTTAAACAGGTGAATCCACCTAGGTGCTCATACTTTACTAATAACAGGAAGGTCAGGAAAATTCACCATGTGTGGATGAGGGAAGTGAAACCAGCATCTGCAACGTTCCACCGGTTTTAAGTAACGATTACAGAAACCGCAGCAGCTGAAGGAAACAGAGGCTCTGCTGCAGAGGCCAGTGGGAGTCGTTATGTCGAAGACCTCTGAAAACTCGAGAAATACATTTTTAAGTGGATTCCTGAGGTAACCATTTATTGATTATCGGCTCTCAAACCTAACCCTTTGTTTTTTTCAGTGAATCCCTGAGATCATCAAACCTTTACATTTGTCCCCTACCAAGTCCCTGAAAGAACATGTGCATTTACAGCATTTGGCAGATGACCTTATATCATATCCAGCGTGACGTATAAAATTAACCATGCACTTTAATTAGTTCCCTGATAGGATCTTCTCTTTTCACTGGGTTCTCACTAGAACAGCCATTTTACAAACTGGCTCCATGATTTAACAAACAATTTCCATTGGTTCTTTATTCTCTCTGACAAGTTGTCATTGGTCCCCTTTAAACAACCCTAAAAGTCCCCCAAAATAATCCTGTTACTAGTTACCTAGTATAAGGTTATATAAGGTTAAGGTTCCATTTCTAGGCCCTATTAATATGACGTTTTCCATGGAAGACTGAGATAATGCACCATTTTTATTGGTCACACTAACCCTTTATTTTTTTTTATGACCCTAAAATTAATCCTTTTTTTCCTGCAACTCAAAAAGATTTTTTCCCTAGTTTTAATAAGATAACCCTCAATTTTGATCGCTTTCCCAACACAATATTCCCTGACATATCTCTCACTGGTCTCGTCGGTCCCCTGATACAGCTCCATGGTTCCTGCAATAATAATTCATGCTCACTGGTTCCTGAGCGGAGTGTTAAGAAAGCGAACCTCTCCTGAGTCTGCGTTTCAGTCTGAATATCATGTTTGTAAACTTAGTGAGCTTTTGTAAACGACTTAGCTGTTCACCTGCACCTCTCTCTCCTGCTGTATCATGGCTCTAAGCTGAAAGATAAATCAAAATCCCTGTGTGTGTGTGTGTGTGTGTATGTGTGTGTGTGTCTACACATAGTCCCCTCGTTTGGGCCTGAAGTAGAGCTTCTTGGTGAGCATGGAGGCGTAGCAGGGCACCTGTTTCTTGCCGAGTGCTGAGGGGTCTCTGCACTTCTCCACACTGCGGTGAGACACTTTGCGGTTGACGAGCATGAGCACCTCGGTGAACTCCAGCGTGGAGCCGTACTGCTCAAGCAGCTCACACAGATCCTGAACAAACCAGGAACCGTTCACTGTCTCCCGGTGAGAGTAGAAACCTGCAGGAGAGGAAGGAGGAGAGGAAGGAGGAGAGGAAGGAGGAGAGTCCATACTTACTTCAGCACACAGACATTATATTACACATCAACCACAGTGCATGTGTTTGGTCCAATATTACATACATTACTGTAGAATTTCAGCTCCTTTCTTAGCGGAATCCAACCAAATCCAACCCATCCAAACACAAATCCACCCGAATCCAATCCACTCAACCCCAAACCCTATCCAATCCACTTCAGTCCAGTCCAATCCACTCAAACACAAGACACTCGAACCCGATCCAAACCACTCAAACCCTATCCAATCCACTCCAGTCCACTTCACTCCAATCTAATCCACTCAAACCCAATTCAATCAAATTCCAAATTCTCAAATCCAATCTCCTCACATCCACTCAAGTCCAATCTAGTCAAATCTCCTCCACTAAAATTGACCAAATCTGACATTAGCATAAACCCTGAAGCACAGAGTCATGAATATTGAGGATGTTTCTCTTCCATTGTCCCAAAGCACTGTAAATAAAGCCTGTAGTGGTTTTAGCAGACAGACCGGTTTGAGTGTGGTGTACGAGACGTATACACACACTAAGAATGTGCCTGTGTGGCAGTGTGAGTGAGAAGATCAAATCGATGCAGGCTAGAAGAATAACCATTAACCTGCTGTACACTATGATCATAAAGTTCTGCTCCCAGCTGATTCAACTCCTGTCCTGATTTACATTCAACTTCTATATGTATGCTAACTGGAATAATGGTATAAAATGTTCAAAAGACATTTTAAATAACAACTTAATAATCACATATAAGTTAGATATTGATCAAATTTGATTTGTTTTAATATAAATGCCATCTACTACTGTGTGTGGAATTCTGATGTCTCATGTATTTACAGAATGACAGAAGGTTTGCTTAATTTCATTTAATTCGATTGTTTGCCCCAATAATGTAGAATATCTATAGAAATAAAGGATTTCAGCACTCACCCTCGGCTACTGAGTAGCACATGATGAAGTCGGCTCCTGCGGGGAGAGTTTGAACCACACCGGCGTCCACCATCACCTGATTGACCTCCTTGGTGTCCACCATGTCCATGGGAGTGACCGGATCATCATGTTTGTCCCCACGACATGCCTGTCATTCACCACATATACACAATGACTAAATACACTGTTATTAAAAAATAATGTTAACACCGTGTTATACTTAACGATGTCACAAAAGTGTTTATAACACAATTATAAGCTGTAGTAAACATCCAGCCAGAAATGACCTACACAACCCATCTACGACTTTCCTGGTGGGCGGGGCCTAATATTCTAATGAGCATGCTTGATTGACAGCCCTCTGTCTGAGACGCCACCAGGTTTCCTTTTGTTTTTTTTTAGGATGGTTTGCTTGATAACCAGTCAGTAGGTGATGTAATGATAGTGCGCATTGGTATTCAAACAATTAAAGATAAGGGAGCTTCCTCTTTAGCGCCAATCAGACAAGGCCCCTACATGTAACAGACAGTAGTAACTAGTAACAGTGAGGAAAAGGAAATAAAAAAAAGTTTTACGACGAAACCCTCTTTAGAGAGCTTAATGTTAATTATAAATTCTGAACCTTTTTTGTCATTCTAGTCCTTTAAGACTGCCTGAAACACAGGATCCAGCCCTCTATGACTCCCCCACCACCACCACCACCACCAAAATAGATGGCTCTAGGGCTGAAGTCATTCTGATCTACTGACCATCAGGATTTTTTTTTCACCTGCAGGATGAAGATCTTTGGTTTCCCCACCAGACTCGGACATTTGTCTCCTCTGAACAGAGATGTAATGTCCTTGATTTCGATCTGGCCATCGCTGGCATAAACATGTCCGCTTTCACCGTGGCTCAGGAACACGCAGACAAAGCAGTCAGCATCTACATGATTTGCTTTTGCAGCTGGAGGCAGAGGGCATCATCAACGTCGTCAAAGAGAAACCACAGGGAAGTGAGTGTAAAAAAAAAAAGACGCACTTTTCTGGGCAAAGTGTCTGGATTTCTGTCTTACCTTCAGAGATGATGTGCAGAACCTCTTCCTGTTTCTTATCAGTGTAAGCCTTCACCTCAAAGTCCAGCTGCTCAAACCTGTCCGTCATAGTGAACACACAGAACTACAAGTTAAAGCTGCAGTATGTAACATTTGTGAATTAAGAGACCCTCTACATCCACAGAAATGGAAAAAATAATTGTTTGCCTGTGATGGTGTGTGTGTTATGATGTAAGTAATGGCATGTGATACAGTGTGTATATTACATTGTGTTACAATGTGTGTTACAGTGTGCATTGCATTGTGTTTGTAATATTGTGTTCAATCTTATGGTGTGTATTACAGTGCATCCACTACGCTGTGTTACAACATGCATTACGATGCATGTTACAGAGTCTCTATTACGCTGTGTGTATTACATTATAATAAAGTTATAAAGTTTGTACCATGTGCATTAGTGTGTGTTATGGTGTGTGTTCTTGTTTTTGTGTTATGTTCTGCACCTGCGTTTGAGGTTGTCCCGGTCTGCACTGGTTCCGCTTCGAGGGTACAACCCGAGCTTCCAGTAAAAGGTCTCCTGGTTAAAGATGAGAGCCAGACCTCTGCGTTTGTGCTTCATGTTGTACTCCTCATTTGGGTCGATTTTATAAGCTCTACAAAAAAAAAAAAACCCCACTGTTGATCAGAACAACTGAAAATGTTCAAACATTAAAGTATAATAAATTCAGCATGAATCTCACCTGCGAAACCTAGCGTCCGTCTCTGTCCGGTGACCTTCCTGCCCTGAACATATAACACGCTTGTTTTACAAATATGACAGAATTTCCATCCTGGTCATTATGTACAGAATAAAAATCCCAGTGTGAAGTGGAGTTACTTCTGCCACCCTGAAGCCGATTACATCACAGAAACACACTATTACAGATGTAAATGAGTAAAGAACTGTGGGATAAATGTGTTGATTAATTCTCTATAACAGCAGCTCTGACTGGAGCGCAGGGTTATATTAATTCGCTGGTTTTAGCACGTTATTATTCACAGCTCATTCACAGGATCTTGTACACAGTGACTGTTTCTAGCTGCTATAACGTAAGCGAGAAAGCAAACTAACTCATTCTGAAGAACGTTAAATGTAAATCTAAATGAACAAAAAGCATTATAAATTACAAACTGTGATCACTGACAGATTGTGCATTAAGAGGAATAATAGACTTGTTGTTATAGGAAAATAATTCATCTTGGTGTAGTAACAGTGACTCTGCTCATTCAGCTCACTTCCTTATTTTCTTTAAAAACATAACCCCGTTGCGGTTCCTTGCTTACTAAAGGCATTAAGTGCGTGGATGAATTAAAATGAAACTGACCTGCAGTAGTGACACGTTGTGCCGAGTCATGATCGGTCTCGACCTCACCTGCAAAACAAAGTGCAACAGTAACAACACATGTGAAGTTGAACGCTGCATACAGCACATAACGCCCCATACATACAGACTGTACGTGGTACTTTCTAAAGCCAACTGGATTCTAAAGCATTAATCAAATGAATAGCGACTGTTCATCATGTTTGAACTACATTTAAACAGGTTTAAGACTAATATTAGACATTAGCAAGCTATAATGAGATATAATAACAGCGCATATCATGCAAATGACTCAGGAGCTCATGAGACGACTCAGCTCACGTCTCAACTCCTACAAGGAAGCATGCCTTTGTAAATTAAGATCTGTTTACAACTAAATACGAGCACGAACTGAAAGTATACATGACGTCTGATATAAACAGAGCTTAATAAAAAAAAAAGTGATTTAAAAAAAAAAAAAAAAAATGAAAGACTTGAGTACCTGAAACTTGCTCTTTCCCCTGGCTCGCCATCGTCGTTTAACCTGTGGAGTCTGAACAGAGCATTAAATTACAGTCGCAAGCTCCGCCCATTACACACTTTGATTGGGTAAACGGCAGGATAGTAAGCGGTGATTGGATCATGAAGATGTCAATCATAATAAGGCACAATTTCCGCGTTATTCATGTTAGCCTGAGGCAAAGCGTTTCTTTGGAAATTTTCTGCAAATTGTAAAAGCTTTATGTGTCATTTATGATCATTTTAACTAAACAAAGTTAATCATACCCCATAATTCACCGAAATTACAGTTCATGTGTTGTTTTTCAGGGGTTGGGCTCGGCCCCTTAGTTCCAGTGAAAGGAACTCTTAATGCTTCAGCATACCAAGACATTTTGGACAATTTCATGCTTTGTGGGAACAGTTTGGGGATGACCCCTTCCTGTTCCAACATGACTGCACACCAGTGACCAAAGCAAGCTCCATAAAGACATGGATGAGTGAGTTTGGTGTGGAGGAACTTGACTGTCCTGCACAGAGTCCTGACCTCAACCCCATAGAACACCTTTGGGATGAATTAGAGCGGAGACTGTGAGCCACGCCTTCTCGTCCAACATCAGTGCCTGACCTCACAAATGCGCTTCTAGAGGAACGGTGAAAAATTCCCATAAACACACTCCTAAACCTTGTGGAAAGCCTTCCCAGAAGAGCTGAAGCTGTTCTAGCTGCAAAGGGCGGGCCAGTTTTTGAATGGCTGGCAGTCTCCGCTCTAATTTATCCCAAAGGTGTTCTATGGGGTTGAGTATGTGTATCAATATAGTGTGGATGTGAAAATGATCTAGCTCAGTACTGGTATTTGTTTGAAGAGGTAATATTTTAGCCACAAACACAAAATTTCTGTTCTAATAAACTTAATTCTTAACTGATTGATTATTAATATGAATATGAGTACCACAACAGCAGAATGAATGCTTTTCTGCTCACCACAGCAGTAAAGAGTTATGGTTTTTCGCACCATTCTGTATAAACCCTAGAGATGATGTGTGAAAATCCCAGCAGCAGATTAGCAGTTTCTGAAAAACTCAAACTGGGAACAACAACCAAGCCACAGTTAAACTCCCAGAGATCAATCAGACTTTCCCATCCTCCTTCGGACATGAACATTAACTGACACTCTTGATCGGACCTGCATGATGTTATGCACCGTGCTGTTGCCACATGATTGGCTAATAAGAGAGAACTGCACAAATAATCAGTTGTACAGGTGTTCCTAATAAAGTGGATACTGAGCGTATCTAAAGCTGCTTTGTGACAATGACTATTGCTAAAAGTACTATACAAAAAAACAGAATATGTCAAAATAATGATGTCAAAATTAAAAAAATCTGGGACTTTGTCTTTATTTAATTAATTTCGAACATGTAACACTCACAATGTTCAGATTTTATACAGATTTTAAAGGAAAAGCAATAAAAGTTAGAGTGCAATCTTTTTATTTTTGCTGAGTTAATAATGATTCATTTATTCTTTATTCTTTATTCTATACAAAACCGGAGTCTTCTGAATTGACATTATTTAAAATAACTTCATTTGGCACTTTTAAATATGAATATAAATAACGGCTCTCTTAAAAATAAAATGTAATAAAACACTGCTTAATCTCATACGACAGCAATCACTTCACACCTGAACACAAATCTGTAAACCTTCATGACCTTTAAAATCTAATCTAAAAGAGAGAGGTCATTTATCACCATACAAAGTTTTGTGTGTTTTGTGTCACAGAGCAGAAACAGGGTGCTGTGTTAGAAAGTATTTCATCTTTACAAGCTTCCACATCATTTTTTATTTTTTTTGTCTTGAATGTTTTCTATGTTCTATATCAGGATACACACACATTTTTACTATTATGTAACTTCCTTTTCCCCGCTCATCCAGAAAACCATGAAGGTGAGGATGTAAAAACTTTTGTAATTTAGTCTATACTAACTAAACAAAAACAGAACAAAAAACAAGTTCAAAACAACTTCATTTCTTATTTCTAACAAACATTAAAGATGAATTTTTCCAACACAGTGCCCAATGCAACGGAAAAATGTGTTTCAGTAGAGAACGACAGAGCCCAGAGTATTCCAAAACTTCAGCTTCAGTTCCTGGATGGCTTGATGATGATGATGATGATGATGATGATGATGATGCGTGTTAAATCAGGAACTTCCAGAAAAGAGGTTTGACTCAGGATCCAGAGCTCTAGGTTTCAGAGCTCAGACCTGGGATCAAAGCTCTGTTTTCTTCTTGCAGACACACGCAGCACTCTGGCTGGCCAGGTAGGTTTTACAGCCAAGGTGCATGACCGCATCGTTGGCCAGAGACACTGCTAAATTCACACACTGATTCAGAGAAAAATAAAAAGACAAAACAGTGATGGTGATAAGTACAGTAATAATAAAGTACAGTAATAAAAGTGCAAATTTGTCAAAACATGGCAGTAAAAGTGAAGAGCAGAAGACTCCTGAGTAAAGGCACTTTTTTCTACTTTCTTTGGATTTAACTCTGGAACCAAGTCTTTGGAAGTGACTCATTGGATATGACTTAGAAGTAGTAACATCTGTCGAATCGTCTCTCTGAAATAGACTCGATGGAATCGACTCTACAGATTCGACTTTATGGAACAAACACTACTGAAATCACTCTCTTTGGAATGTACTGTTTAAAATCCACTTTCTTTGGATATCAACTAGTTTATGTGGAATAGACTCATTGGAATAGATTCTTTGGAACCGACTCTTTGGAATACAGTGTTTGACTCAGATTCGACTCTGTAGAATCGACTCTGTAAAACCGACTCTATAAAACCGATGCTGTGGAATCGACTCTGTGGAATCGACTCTGTGGAATCGAATCTGTGGAATCGACTCTTTAGATACGGCTCTTTAGATACGGCTCTTTAGATACGGCTCTTTAGATACGGCTCTTTAGATACGACTCTTTAGATACGACTCTTTAGATACGACTCTTTAGATACGACTCTGAGGAATCAAATACGCTTTAGAATAGTTTCTTTAATTCGATTCTTTAGTATAGGCTCTAAGTGATACACTTTTTGGAATCAACTTTTGACTCCAAACTCTCAATAATGTAAACATAACAATTAGCTCACTTTGCTTTTTTCTCTAAAATGATTTGTCTATGTTGGGAAGTACTTACTCTGTACACTCTCATCCCCCAAGATCACAAAGGCCCCACAGATGGTGTTGAGGCAACCCTGGAACTGTTCATCACAGTCTCGCTTCTTCTGTCCACACGTGTCGTAGCAGTGGTCATGTTGGTCACAGCAGCTGGTTATAAATGGAATTTCAACATTAAACTGCAGAGAAAATCAGAGTGAGAGAAATACACAGCGTAAATAACTCTCTAAAACAGAATTAAAAATGAACAAACTAAGACTTTTACTATATCTTCTCTATCTAGTGTACTATATTGAGTAAAGTGTCTGATCTGATAGTGACTAACAGCCTCAAGAAAAGTCCAAATTCTTCCAAACTTACAGGAGATCCAAACACATGAGAGCCGCATCCGTTAGCAGATGGTTTGTAACCAGGTCGAGGAAAGGGCTTTTCTCCTTTAAAGAAAAATCCCAAGATGAATTAACCACATTCTAGATTAACAACAGAAATCTCCTGCATGTTCACATCACAGCTATGTGTAAGGAATTCCTAAACCTTATGACAGCTGTCACCATGTCCTCTTTCCACTAGAGATGTTGGAGTGTGTCTGTGGGTGTCATGTGTTCATTCAGCTACAAGAGCATTAGTGAGACCAGACTCTGATGTGGGGATGTTGAGGAGACTCCTCACTGGTGAAGTACATGTTTTATCTCCATGTTGTTGGTTCTGCTTGCTAGCTTGCTAATGTCAACTAATCACCTAGTTTGCTAGCTTACTTTGATGACATCCTTCCAATCCCAAAACCACACTGTGGATTAACAGAAGAAATCTCCTGAATGTTCACACCTCGACCCAGTGTAAGGAACATTGTGGCGGCCACACAGTGCATCCTCCATGCGACTTAAATGTAGTGACCCCAAGCGTCCACATTTGTAAAATGCACCAGAGATATTGAAGGGAATGGGAAGATGGGATGTTTGCTGAGCAGCTTACAAGAAAACGAAAGTAACTTTGGTGCTTTAATGTCATCGTTTAAAGTGTGCGCTGTTACTTCCGGTGTTGGGATGAAGATTATAGACTTTATTATTATTATAATGCACAAATTACTTACCGCCATCAGGGCATTTAAACTGACACGATTCATCCGGTCTGATGAATACATCCAAAGCGTATTTGATGAATTTGTAATATCTGGAGTACTTTTGGACTTTTTGGTAGAAATCGTTCCAGTCAAAAGTCTTGTGTTTAGAGTCCTTCAGTCCTGCACTGGACAGACAAGTTCCACACAGCAAGAGCAGAAGAAGTGAGACACTGAGCTGCTTCATTTCTACCCAAAGTTTCACTTCTCCTCTGAAAAACAAAACAGGTTCCTGTCTCCATCACCTTCACTGAACACTGAGACGCACACGCACGCAATACTGCAGCCAATCACAGCGCAGCACAGCAGCCAATCACAGCACAGAGCAGTACAGCAGCCAATCACAGCACAGAGCAGTACAGCAGCCAATCACAGCACAGCACATCAAATCAGTTATTGAAATTAAGACATAAGAATAAACAATGGCGCACGTAACCAGTCATTATTTGTGTAGTAGTTACTGCACAAAAATAGTCTCATTAGTCTCAATAGTCTCAAATTATTTTTTGTTCTAGCGAGTAAAAATATTCTTTAAAGACTGTACACATTGTATGCAGTGAGAAAGTGACGTAGTGGGAGAAACTTACAGCAGGTGAACGGTCAGAGTGTGATGTCCATCAGTCAGAGTCCAGTGTAGATGTAAGTGATGATGATAAAGTGCAGTGTGTGGAGGGTGGAGGGGGTTCGTGTACACCGTGGTGTTACTGATTAGAGTTGAACAGTCTGATGGTCTGCAGTAAGAAAGCTCGGTGTGGAACCTGATGCTGTGATGCTGTCTGTCTGACTCCAGAAGCGAGTGGTTGGAGTTCTCTGATGATTCTCCATGTGTTCCTTACACACAGCCTGGTGTAGATGTTCTGCAGGGAACCTCAGATGACTGGTGTAGATGTTCTGCAGGGAACCTCAGATGAACTGGTGTAGATGTTCTGCAGGGAACCTCAGATGAACTGGTGTAGCTGTTCTGCAGGGAACCTCAGATGAACTGGTGTAGATGTTCTGCAGGGAACCTCAGATGAACTGGTGTAGATGTTCTGCAGGGAACCTCAGATGAACTGGTGTAGCTGTTCTGCAGGGAACCTCAGATGAACTGGTGTAGATGTTCTGCAGGGAACCTCAGATGAACTGGTGTAGATGTTCTGCAGGGAACCTCAGATGAACTGGTGTAGATGTTCTGCAGGGAACCTCAGATGAACTGGTGTAGATGTTCTGCAGGGAACCTCAGATGAATTGGTGTAGATGTTCTGCAGGGAACCTCAGATGAACTGGTGTAGATGTTCTGCAGGGAACCTCAGATGAACTGGTGTAGATGTTCTGCAGGGAACCTCAGGTGAACTGCTCGGCTGCCTCCATCACTTTTCTGCAGAGCTCTGGGTTTGAGGGTGCTGGTGTTTCTGTACCGGACACTGATGCTGCCAGTCCATGGTGCAGGTGTAGAACGGTTTCAGCCATCTGAGGAAGAAGAGGCGCAGGCTAGGTTTCTTCAGCTCTGCATCGGTGTGAGTGGACCATGTGAGAGATGTGAACACAGAGGAACTTGACGCTGTTGACTTTCTCCACTGGTGTCCCATTGATGGTGATGGATGTGTGCTTCCTGTCTCCTAATGGCCATTACAAGCTCCTTGGTCTTGATGTTCAGGTGATTTCCTTGTGTTAGGATGCACAAGGTGACCAAAAACAGCTCCAGTGCCATCATCAGATTTCACATTGGAGCTGTTCAGGCCCAGACCCCGGAGCTCCAGGTCTCACTTAGGCAGGAATGTGAAATCTTTCAAATCTTATTTAACTGTTTAGACCCAAGTCTTGACAAACATAACAAATCTTATCCACTGTACCTTGAACTTCATGTTTGTTTGTGCAAAAAACACAGAGATTTACAGTATAATGTCATGGAATAAATGCAAGATGACTATAACAGAAGTATTTGCAAAACTATTTCTTCTAAAAGCTGTGCAACCTTCATCTTTATTTACTTCATTTCAACCTTCTCTATGTTTATTCTGTAATCTCGAACACTGACAATGTTCACATTTTATACTGTGAAAGAAAACACTGTAAAGGAAATAAATGAATTTATTTATTTATGATGAGTTAAGAATCATTCTTTTATCCTTAAAGAAAACAGATAAAAAAAAGATCCTTTATTCGTCCCATAGTGTGGAAATTTGTAAAACTGTATTATTCACATTGTTCTACACAAATCCAGAATCTTCTGGAAATTAAACATTTGACACTTTTAAATATGAACAAATAAATAATCTTCAATAATATAACCCTTTAACCCTGGCACTCATAACAGCAACCACTTAGCACTTAAAAATATCTGTAAACTTTATGACTTTTAAAATTAAACCTAAAAGAGATCGGTGATTTAATAACCGCAGAATATTTTTGTGTGCACAGGGTTGTGCAGTAAAACATAAAAAGCATCAAAAGTATTCAATCTTTATAAGCTTCCACATCAGAGGTTTGACGTGAGGAGACTCGGCGCCCAGACGCAGCTGTTCACAGCTCGGTTCTGTCCTCACGGCAGACACACGCATCGCCCTGGCCCTTCAGGTAGGGTTTACAGCTCAGGTGCTCGATGGTATTGAAGAGTGGAGTCACTGCTTGTTCACACACTGATTCAGAGAGAAACAAAAGGACAAAACAGTGCCAAAGATAAATACAGAATAAATCATGGCAGTGCAAAATAAAGAGCAGGAGACTCCTCAATAATGATTCAGTAAATTCTTTACTGAAATAATGATTAAGATTAAAACATTCACCTGCTTGTACACAGATCCATTTCTAAGTGTGGAAAAGACTCTTTGGATTTAACTCTGGAATCAACTCTTTGGAATCAATTTCTTTAGATGCGACAATATGGAATTATTGAAACCCCTCTTTTTGGATTCCACACTTTGAAATACACTATCCACTCGCTTTGGATGTGGACTAGTTTATGTGCAATCAAGTCCGCAGAATCGACTCAGCAGATTCGACTCCTTGGCATCTACTCCATGGAATCGACTCTTTTTGGAATCGACACTTTGAAACAGACTCTTTAGAACTGACTCTTCAGTACAGGCCCTATGCTATACACCTTTTGCTATACAACGTTTGACTCTGATCCCTGAAATGTGAGAACTGACCCTTTTCAGTCACTTAAATAACTGTTAGTAGTTATCTGCACGCTTCCAGTTCATACTGTGTCTGTATGGCTGAAGAACAAACCTCTAAAAGGAGCACTTTGTGTTTAAAGTTACAGATTTATGAAAGTGATTATGGATTTGCAATTCATCAGGCTGTATGAATATAAGAATTATTTCACACGTGATTACTTTAGACTACAGCTTTTTCCTCTGTAATGATTTGTCTATGTTGGGAAGTGTTTACCCTGTACGCTCTCATCCGCCACGTTCACGAGCTCCCTACAGATGGTGTTGAGGCAACCGTGGAACTGTTCATCACAGTGTCTCTTCGTCCGTCCACACGTGTTGTAGCAGCGGTCATGTTGGTCACAGCAGCTGGTGATGGATGAGATTCTGATGTCAAACTGCAGAGAAAATCAGAGAGTGATAAATACACAGCGTAAATAAATCCCTAAAACAGAATTTAAAATAAACAAGTGTTGAACTGTATATGGAACCACTGACTAGATCTGTTTCTGATCAAATGCATAACCCAAGATATATCTACTCCATCTAGTGCACTATACTGAACAACAAAACAACAACAAGGAAAGTCCAGTCTGTTCCACACTTACATAAAATCCAAACGCCGGACAGTTGCATCCATCGGGCCATGATTTGTAACCAGGTCGAGGAAAGGGCTTTTCTCCTTTAAAGAAAAATCCCAACATGAAATGAACCACAATCCAGATTAACAACAGAAATCTCCTGAATGTTCACATCACAACTAAGTGTAAAGAATTCCTAAACTTTATGACAGGTGTCACTATATCCTCCATTCATCTCATCTGAGAAGGCTTTCCACTAGATGTTGGATTGTGGCTGTGGGGATCATGTGTTCATTCAGCTGCAAGAGCATTAGTGAGATCAGACTCTGATGTTGGTTCTGATGAATTCAACCATCTACCTTGCTAGCTTGCTAATGTCAACTAATCACCTAGTTTGCTAGCTTACTTTGATGACATCCTTCCATTTTGTGCACCACTTATCATACACAGGGGACAGGAGGTGCCAGCCCATCACAGGACACAATCACACACACGTCTTTGGACTCGGGAAGGAAACCAGAGAACCACAAGGAAACCTATAAAGCACACACACGCTCGCTCACACACACACACACACACACACACACACACACACACACACACACACACTGGGACCCTTTTTTTTGCTTTCCAATTTTAATTAGCTTTCTAGTGCATCATTTTACAAGTTCTTGATTTACTGATGTAGCTGGTGAGCTGTAATTAAGATCCCCACAGAACTTTCTAGACTATTTATTATTCTCTATCTGCTGATGTTACATGCTGTCAGAGTTGAATGCTGACAATAACTCCAGTATGACTAACTGATTTGTTTGTAAGGCTGGTTACAGACGCCTGCAGCAGGTGTGACTACACGCCTGAAAAGTAAAACAAAACCAATACTGAATCCAGGTAGTTGCCTGTTTTGGCTAAGTAGTAATTACTTCTCAGAAACATGTTCAGTAACCTGTATTTTTAGTCGAATGTGTTGCACAAGTGATGGAAATCTGGACTGCTTTCAGTGAGTCAGACTATTTAACTCGGCTCACTCATAAGAGTCGACTCACTAGTGATGAAAATCTCCATTGCTTTCAGTGAGTCACACTATTTAACTCGGCTCACTCATAAGAGTCGACTCTTTCGGAGAATCGTTTTTGATATATTTTGAGCTGAAATTTGATTGGAGCACTTACTGTTTGTTAATTGATTTAAAGTAATTATAGGATCAGTATCATTCTAATAACAGTCTACAATTCATTACAATAAAAAAAAACAACAGATTTATGTTTATATAAAGAGTTTTTGACTCTTTTAGAGTTCCTACACACGCAATAATAAAGGTATGTAACTGTCCTGGCCTTTGTGGTGATGTGGAGGTTAAGAGTGCATGAACATGAGAGCAATGTAGTGCAGTTTAATATATAATTGAAGGTACATTATTGGAGCTCAAGGAGCACTGATGTTTCTATAAAGCTCTTCACTTTTAAAGCTGTTTAAAACTCACAGCACATGAATGAGACAGGTCTGCTTTCTGGTGCTAAGCTAGTGAAGAGGAATAAAGTACCAATTTTCTGTGAATGTAAGAACATGATGTGATTTTTGTAAAATTCACCAGATTTTCTTCAGCACTTCAGAGACAGCTCTTAACAAAACTACAGCAGCTATATGAAGAGAAAAGGTGCAACTCCGGGACATGTGGGACATGTGGGACATGTGGGAGATGTGGGACATGTGAGACATTTGGGAGATGTGGGACATGTGGGAGATGTGGGACATGTGAGACAAATTTTGGGAGATGTGGGACATGTGGGAGATGTGGGACATGTGGGAGATGTGGGACATGTGAGACATTTGGGAGATGTGGGAGATGTGGGACATGTGGGACATGTGGGAGATGTGGGACATGTGGGGAGAAAGTGGGAGATTGGGTGGGACATTTGGGAGATGTGGGAGATGTGGGACAAAAGTGGGGAGGGAAAGTGGGAGATGTGGGAGATGTGGGACATGTGGGAGATGTGGGACATGTGAGACATTTGGGAGATGTGGGAGATGTGGGACATGTGGGACATGTGGGACATGTGGGAGATGTGGGACATGTGGGAGAAGATGTTCCTGAGCGGAGAAAACGAAAGTAACTTCTTCACGTAAACAAAAGCCTGCTGAATTTAACTCCTCTTAATTTAGTCAAGAAAATCACAAAAACGACTCACATACACTGAATACATGGTTCTTATTTATCTGTATGTAGGTTAATTAGTTAGTTAGTGTCATTATTGTGTTTTAACACCATCGTTCAATGTGTACGCTGCTACTTCCGGTATTGGGATGAAGATTATAGGCTTTATTATAATAATGCACATATTACTTACCGCCATCAGGGCATTTAAACTGACACGATTCATCCTGACCTGAGAATACACCCAGATTATATTTGGGGAAATTGTATGTTTTGGAATAATTGTGTAATTTCCGGATTCCATTCCTGATGATTTTTAAAGTCTTGGTCCAGTCAGAGATCTTGTGTTCAGACTCCTCCAGTCCTGCACTGGGCAGAAACGTTCCACACAGCAGGAGCAGGACAGCTGATACGCCGAGGTGCTGCATTTCTACTCACATTTCACTTCTCTGAGAATAAACCGTATCCTCCATCACCTTTCACTGAGACACACGCGTACAGCACAGCAGCCAATCACAGCACAGCACAGCAGCCAATCACAGCACAGCACAGCAGCCAATCACAGCACAGCAGCCAATCACAGCACAGCAGCCAAGCGCAGCACAGCAGCCAATCACAGCACAGCAGCCAATCACAGCACAGCAGCCAAGCGCAGCACAGCAGCCAATCACAGCACAGCAGCCAATCACAGCACAGCAGCCAAGCGCAGCACAGCAGCCAAGCGCAGCACAGCATGTCTGTTATTTTTATTACAGACATACACTGATCAGGCATAACATTATGACCACCTGCCTAATATTGTGTCGGTCCCCCTTTTGCTGCCAAAACAGCCCTGACCCGTTGAGGCATGGACTCCACAAGTTCCCTGATGGTGTGCTGTGGTATCTAGCACCAAGATGTTAGAGAAGTCCTGTAAGTTGTGAGGTGTGGCCCCCATGGATCGGACTTGTTTGTCCAGCACATCCCACAGATGCTGGACTGGATTGAAATCTAGGGAATTTGGAGACCAAGTTAAGTTGCCTTTATTTGTCACATATACATTACAGCAGAGTAAAATTCTTTTCTTCACATATCCCATCCTTGGGGGTTGGGGTCAGAGCACAGGGTCAGCCATGATACAGCGCCCCTGGAGCAGGGTGGGTTGGGGGCCTTGCTAAAGCTTGGCAGCACTGGTGGTGCTGGGGCTTGAACCCCTGATCTTCCCAGAGCCTTAACCACTTGAGCTACCATGTCAACACCTCAAACTGGTTGTTGTGGTCATCAAACCATTCCTGAAGCATTTCTGCTTTGTGGCATGGCACATTATCCTGCTGAAAGAGGCCACAGCCATCAGGGAATAGTGTTTCTATGAAAGGGTGTACATGGTCTGCAACAATGCTTAGGTAGGTGCTACGTGTCACAGTAACATCCACATGGACGGCAGGACCCAAGGTTTCCCAGCAGGACAAGCAGCGCACACACACCTGGACATCCATGACCCTGTCTCCGGGTCACCACTGTTCCTTCCTTGGACCACTTTTGATAGATACTGACCACTGCAGACCGGGAACACCCCACAAGAGCTGCAGTTTTGGAGATGTTCTGATCCAGTGGTCTAGCCATCACAATTTGGTCCTTCATCAAACTCGCTCAAATCCTTACGCTTGTCCATTTTTTCTGCTTCTAATACATCAACTTTGAGGACAAAATGTTGACTTGCTGCCTAATATATCCCACCCACTAACAGGTGCCATGATGAGGAGATCATCAGTCTTATTCACTTCACCTCTCACTGCTCACAGTGTTATACCTGATCGGTTTATCTTCCCTAATGCACCTGATGTGTGGGGAAAAAAACAGTGATGCAGTACAATATTGTGGGATTTAAATGATTTTATTTGAGGTAAAAATAATTCCTTCTACACCATGATTGCATCATGGAAAAATCCTCAACATCATTGTTATTAATTAATTAATAAAGTGCAGCTCATGTCTCAAATCCAGCAGTCAGTCATCTTACACGTCATAGCATTTTATACAAGTCTGTTTCTGTAAAGAAAACTTTATTTTAACTCTACACACTGCTTCAGTGAGAATTCATATGAAAACTGAGAACAGTGTGTGTAAACACAGCGCTTCTCGGAA
The DNA here is from genome assembly GCA_033459395.1 of Hemibagrus guttatus. NCBI lineage: Eukaryota > Metazoa > Chordata > Actinopteri > Siluriformes > Bagridae > Hemibagrus > Hemibagrus guttatus. Next base: position 32,234,931 of record JAUCMX010000002.1, read on the forward strand.
GCACCAGCAGGAATTCTGGGAAACCATTTTTCATTCTCAGGATTTAGTTAGCATGTTAGCAAGTCCTTGTGTGTGTTTAGAGCTCTTCTATCATCATCATCATCACCTTCCTCAGCGTTGTTGTATTTAATTCCTGAACGAGTGTGGACCTGAGTACGAGATGCGTTCACATTCACAGGAATGACAGCACAGTTTCAGTGCAACTGAACTCAGAAAACCTCCTGCATCTGGCCTCGGGTTCAGGACCATGCTGCACTTCCTGGTTAGAGAGAAGAAAGGGCTGCTGTTTCATGTCCACATAAACATGACATGATGGTGCACATAACATGATAATGAAGTGAATCAGAAAAGTTAAAGGAGCTGTAAGCTTTAGCATCCTCTGCTCGTCTGTGAACTGCAACTGCAATGAAAAATCTGAGAAACTTTTCTCTTCAGACAAAAACTATTGAAACCATGGAAGTCTCACGAGTCACAAGAAAACTTCAACTTTCTGGCATTAATTTCAGGGCCAAGATGCACTGCACAGCATTATTATAAAGCAGTTTTGCCAAAGTATCTTCTAAATAATTGGTTTACTACAGGTTTAAAAACACTGTTAAACATCACATATGAAACTTTTAAAGTGACAGAAAACATTAAACTGCACAGTGAAGCAGACTTCAGGGTCGGAGATTTGATTCTTCAGATATCCCTCTCGGAACCTGAATGCAGCTGATCAGAGGTCAGTTTTCTCCTCGTAGCGGCAGATACATGCAGCTCTCTGGCTGTCCAGGTAGGGTTTACAGCCCAGGTGCATGACGGCATCAAAGAGCAGAGTCACTGCTGATTCACACGCTGATCCAGAGAAAAACAACAGGATGAAAAAGTCACGTGATAAATACAGTAACTTTGAAGAGAATAATCATAGCATTTTACATTTAACAGACGCCCTTATCCAGAGCGACTTACATTTTTCATCTCATTTTTTATACAGCTGAGCCTTTTGGGGTTAAGGGCCTTGCTCAGGGGCCCAGTAGATGCAGCTTGGTGGACCTGGGATTCGAACACACAACCTTCCAATCAGTAGCCCAATGCCTTAACCACTAAGGTACCACATCCCCACATACCACATAGCAGTGAGAAATGAAGCCTAAAACAATAATGACTTAAAGAAATGGTATTGATTCAATATGATCTACTTGGAATCAATTATGGAATTAGAAATTCTTTGGAGTTCCTCTGGGAGGAGACCCTTTTAAAATAGGTGATATACAAATGACTCTTTGAAATAGACTCTTTGGAACAGACCATCTGGAAATGACTCCCTGGAAATGACTCCCTGGAAATGACTCCCTGGAATTCACTCTTTAGAGTAGATGCTACTGACTCTGTAGGACGGACTCTTTTTTTGAAACAGACTCTTTGAAAAACAGACTCTAGAGAACTGACTCTCTGGACACGGCTCTCTGGACACGGCTCTCTGGACACGGCTCTCTGGACACGGCTCTCTGGACACGGCTCTCTGGACACGGCTCTCTGGACACGGCTCTCTGGACACGGCTCTCTGGACACCTTGGGACGGATTCTTTGCAATAGACACTACAGAAATGGCTCTTTGTAATTGACTCTTTAGAAATGAGACTCTGGAACCAATCCTACAGAATTGACTCTCTGGAAATTACTCTTTGGAATTGACTCTTTAGAGTAGATGCTACAGAACTGACTCTGTGGGACGGACTCTTTTTTTGGAACTGACTCTTTGGAATTGAATCTTTGGAACAGTCTCTCAATTTCAAAGGCTGAAGTCACCGATTTGGCTCTTTTCCAATATTAGACTGTCATAAGAGATCAGCACTGCAGCTCACTACAGTATTAGAAGATTTAAAGCTACCAGTTTAGCATGATGCTCGGTGTCTCAGACAGATGTGCTGATGTGGTGTCTATCTCTGTATGACCTGACACAAGCAGTTCTAACTCAAAAATTGGTATTTTCCGAATCTGAGACGAACTTCAGTCAGTCACTTCAATGAGAAATCCAGCAGATCACAGCCACTGGGAAGAGTCTGGAAACACACAGGACGTTTACCTTGTACACTCTGGTCCAGTCCCAGTGTGATCTGTACATTCCTACATATGGTCTCCAAGCAAACGTGGAACTGATCGTCACAGTCTCGTTTTTCTTGTCCACACGTATCATAGCAGCGATCGTGCAGGTTACAGCATTTTGTCATCGACGGAATCCCGATATCAAACTAAGGATGAGAGAAAAGAGAAAAAAGGGATTGAGTCTGTGTAAAGACAGAGTACTGAATGATGTGGAGTTACTGTTCCCACACTGCTGCTGATTATTTATCCAATAACATCATGTTCCCCAGGCCTTTTATTCCTCTTATGACACAGCAATATGCCTAGAATTACAAATTTTTATTTAGAACACTGTGTCATACTTTTTATCCATTTATAGTAACATCTTATGTTGTGGAACATCTGCAAAACGGGCCGTTCCCTCACCAGCCTACCGCTTGTCTTTTACTGAGAAACAGCAAAGAAGTGTAAAATCCTCTGCCCTGAAAATGTCCAGCTTCACCTCTGAGTGTTACAGAGCGCTGACCCTGGAGACTCCTTCCACACGTCACACACAAACACATTTCTCTTTACAGAAAACTTCACTATATCAGTGATTTTAATCTGTTTGTTATCAGCGGGGTGACTGCTGTACATGTCCCTGTGAATGAGTGGTTACTATAGAAACCATAAGGTATTAGAACCAGTGCATTAATGGAAACCTGTAAGCTGCTGTTATAGAAAATTAATCAACATCTTCTGACCAATAACAACCCAGAACTCAGCACTCTGACTTCAGCATCTCCTTTAAAACTCACATGAAATCCAAACAGTGGTGAGCCGCATCCATTGGGCGGTGAGTGTTTGTAGTGAGGTCTGGCAATGGGTTTGTATCCTGTGAAAGAACAATGAAGATGATTTATAACCACACATAACTCTATGTCAGGGTCACTGCTGCAGTCAGTCAATAGAGATCAGCTCAGTGCCAATAATTCGTCCGTAATTAGACACACACACACACACACACACACACACACACACACACACACACACACACAAACACAGAGACACACACAGACACACAGACACAGACACACAGACACAGACACAGACACACACACACACACACACACACACACACACACACACACACACACACACACACACACCATCATTGCATTTAAACTGACACAGTCCATCAGATCCTCCGATTAAATCCAGAGCGTAGTTCAGAAACGTGTCTATCTTGTGAATTCCGTTCCGGATGGTTTTTAAAGTCTTCCTCCAGTCCGGGGTCTGGGGCTCGAAGTCGTCCAGTCCTGCACTGGACAGAAAAGTTCCACACAGCAGGAGCAGGACAGCTGATGAGACTGTGAGCTGCTGCATTCTCCACTAGCGCTCTTTATCCTGATTATTCGTTACAGACTGAAGTCAGAACACATGTGAGGAGGCACTGAAGGTGACAGGTGAACACTATGAGTCATGTTTAATCAATCTGAGCAAATACGCAGCCAAAGTCCGTCTATTACCTGTGACTCAAGACTACGGCGGCCCGCTCACTTCCGGGTTTCATTCACAAAAGACGTGAGCCGTCGCGTTCCGTATGACGCAATCACGTTCTGTTTTTGGGATTGAACGATCAACGGTCATTCTGCTGTGACTGAATCTTTTAAGTGTATCGACTCAGAGTCGGTTTATTTATCCGCGGCTTTTTCGCTATACGGAGAATACATTTGGGTTTAAGTTGTCTTTATTTGTCACATATGCATTACCGCACAGTGAAATGCTTTCTTCACACATCCCATCCTTAGAGGGTTGGGGCCCGAGCGCATCATGCAGCGGCCCTGGAGCAGGAGGGGTTGGGGGCCTTGCTCAAAGGCCCAAGGGTTTAAGATCATTTTATAATTCAATTTCCTGCTACCTTTTGTGTGAACCCTGCGATTTTTCAAGTGAATAAAAATACAGGATGTGACTGACGAGTGTGTCTTGTTGCCTCCGATCATCTAGTCTTGGTTTGAGTCCAGGGATGCACCTGTGAACACGGCACTTGTTAAAAGGGAAAAACCAACATGAAGACCAGAGAGCTGTCTATGGGAGAAAAAAATGGATTTTACAAATTTCTAAAAAAGATAAAAAGAGATATATTGTTGTTGTGTTAGCACAGCTTGCTACCAAGCAGTTCACTACTACGGACTGAGGAGCATCTGTACCATTACTCCTCACTATGGAAACATTAATATAGAAAGAGGTGCACGGTGTAAAACTAATCCAGTCTGAATAGGGCTTTACTTAACAAAATTCAGCATGGATATGAAATTGTTAGCTCAATAATTTAACCTGCAGGCTTTGCTAAGAGGCTGTGTTTTTTTTTTTTCATTTTAACACGCAGCTCATAAACACAAGCAGATTTACTACAAAGACAGAAACAGCCAATGTTGAAACTCTCCCACATTCAGTGGCAGCCATGTTGGTTTTGTTTGAACTGTTTTGAGCCCCGTCCCTTTTCTCCATCGTTCCTCTGTGTGAACATGCTACAGGAGTTCGGCTTTAGAGACAGCGAGTAAATCCAGTTAGTCAGTAATAATTTAAACTTTATTCAAATGATTAGTCGAGCAATGAAGAAATATCTTGATTCTCTAGAGACTTAAATAGCTGGAAACATTCAGAAATAAAATGTACAACAATGTAGACTAAAATGGCTCGGTGGTCCATCCAGCAGAACCGTGACTTCAGGGGAAAACTATCAGCTCAAACCGCTTCCTGTCGGTACCGTTGATGATCATGGTGCTTCAGCGTGGACTAGCGAAGGAGCTAAGAGCATTTTATTCAAGTTTACAACTCACTATAGCTGCTGCTAAGGTTTGTGGGAGTTGAGCTACGCCTCCATGATGAGCTTCAGTCTTTAGAAAGAGTAACGTGAGGTCAGGAGTGTGAAGGAAGAGGCAGCAGAGACGAGGAGCGTTAGGGGATTCGGTCCGTCATCCTTCAGTGTGTTAGAATAGAGGTAAAATGGTGCCAGGTATTCAGCCGTGTGCAGGAGGAGTCATGATGATGATGATGATGATGATGATGGTGATAAACGGTGTCAAAGTAAAAGAGCTCTCACAGTACATTAGACATTAATGTTTTAGTATGCCTTTTCTCTCCCCTAACGTCCTGATTTCTTTCCTTAAAAAACATTTACATTTGTGACATATACATATATATTCTGTCATATCTATGTGCTAAGAGTCTGTACAGAGTGCAGCTCATCCACCGCGAAACAGCTCGTTTAGTCTGTCCAGCTCTTTACAGCTGTCCATGGTCATGAGCTCGGCCTTCCTGCGCAGGCGATCGTCTCTGTACACTTTAGCGGCGTACAGCAGGTCTGTTTCTGGGACACACAAACACACACACACACCAGGTCAGAACTTTATACTCTAAATCATAAGCAACATTGCTTCTGAGTTCTGAATTGTGATTGGTCAGAAGGTATTGATTAATTCTCTATAACGGACATTAGGGCAGGTTAACAGACTCGCCCTGTTTCTATAGTAACAGCTGATGTAATCACTGATTAGTGAGGAAACGTACTCGTCTGTCGTTCCTTCCAGCAGTTGTTGCGCACGTTAGACACGTAATCGTCCTCCACGCTCTTCTCGATCTTCTGCAGCGCCGAGCCCTTATACTCCGATTTGAAGTCTCGGGTGACATAATAATCCACGTGCAGGTTCTCGGTCTGTCTCTTTAACGTCTGACCTGTCGATCTGCACACACACACACACCCCCCCTGTAAGAATGTCCATCCTGCACAGACACACAGGTTAGACCCGAACAGCTCAGCTCACCTCAGGTCTGATTATTCTCCCTACACACACACTCCTTCCTTAATGAGTTATTAATATATCGCCATACTGGTAGAAACAGATCTACAGGCTACAGTACGTCATATACAGCTTGTCACTCTGTTTCTTAAGGAAAAGAAATACACAGAACATAAAAAAAACAGCCATACGGTCTGGAGTAGAGGCTGTACGGAGGAGTGGAAACCATCAGCTGACTGAGAACAGACACCAAGATCAACACCACGATCGGCATCAGCTGAATAAACATGGAGAAGCCTCCCTGAGAGAGAGAGAGAGAGAAAGAAATATTTCACATTTATTCATCTTTCAAGGATTATAAATAATTATAATTAAAATGTAAATATTAAATAAACAATTTAAAAAAAAAATCACAACAGATCCACGTACATCTCCTCTCTCTTCTCTCTCCCTCCTCATGTGGTCCGTCTGCTGAGTGTAGCGATCTCGACTGTTAGCAAATGTACTCGCTAATACACACACACACACACACACACACACACACACACACACAGAGCTTATAATATGCACAGTATATTTGCAGTCATTGTTCCTGAATGGATGTTTATTAACATCTGTTTCTAAATGATCGTCTGAATAAATAAATATCACGCATCAGCTTTCTGATTAAACATGTAGAAGAGAGGGGGAAAAAGACAGAAGCCTTAATCAGGTCAGTGGGCGTGTTTAAGGAGTGTGGTCATTGCCGGTTTCCTGCAGTGGGCCGGTGTTTTGTGAATGAGTGACGGGGGATATGGAGTATGAGGTATGAAGGATATAAAGTCAGTAATGATGGAGGGACGTACAGGAGTGAAAGCCGCCTCCGAAGAACAT
>JAUCMX010000002.1:32246649-32287160 GCA_033459395.1 Hemibagrus guttatus
ATGATCCGAGAAACCTTTAAATACCTCATTTAAAACATTGTGTGTGTCACATCCTGCATTTATTGTTTGTTTTTCTTCCTCTAAATCGAGAAATTGTGAAATTGCCTCATGTAAAACTTCACTGTATAGCTTAATATCTGTTTATTATCAGTGACGTGTCTACTGTTACACAGCATGTGTTTGGGAGAGCTTCGTGCTGTTTGAATAAACTCTGCTCTGTTTTGCCTCCTGAGCAGATTCCAGGCCGCAGCAGGAGCGTGAGACGAGTCGATAAAAAAAACACAGCGAAGATTATAACGTGAATCGTTCCTCATCAAGCTGGAAAAACCTCCGTCTGCCTCGTGACGTCTCACAGCTGAGCTCAGAAAAACACTTTCACTTTCATTGATCCGCATTTTAATAGAGCTGTGGGACAAGTCCTTTTTAAAACACTCTACATGTGTATGATGCATACTTTATGAGATTTGAACGCTTTTACAGAACAGCTTGTGCAGTTTAATCAAGAACATACCACGTGCTCTAACGATGAAGTGGTTTAATGCAGTTTTCCATGATATATTATTTAATATAAACACAACCATTCTAAGCATTATACCTATTTTACCCATGGGCACGTGTACAATGCTGTCAGAATGAAAGTAAAATGGTTCACGTCCCAAACCACACTCCAGCTCACTACACAGAGCTCTGTGGGTCAGTTGAGTCCATTTACAAAACAATGACTGAAATGAATCAATACAACAAACATACATCGATTACTGTTAAAAAATGACAGACGAGTGGGGTGTAAATACTAATTCATGCTCCTTATATTGACCATTACTCTAATACTTTCAAAATAATCCTCCTATGTTATCACTCAAAAATTTGCAGTAAGTCCACCACAGATTCTGAACGGTCACTTATCAATCAGAGGAAACTAAATCACATTGTACTGTAGCAGACTCATCAGAGTATCAGCTAATACCAAATCACTGCCTTATGAATCAAAATTCACTCATGGGATCATTTAATATCCAATCAGTGCTTTATGAATCAAAATTAAACTGTAATATATTGTAGCAGAGGATCATCTAATATTAAATTTGTGCTGTATGAATCAAAATGGAATCAAATAAAAGATTCATGAATCACAAATCAAACTGAATCGTATCGTAAGAGATTCAGGGTTTCATCTACTATTGACTAACTACCTTTATGCATGAAAATTAAATCGTATGATAGGAGAGTCAAAGTATCATTCATTATGAATCAAAATTGAATCAATTTTGAATTCATATGAATCAAATAAACATGTATCAAATATAAATCAATTTTGATTCGTCATGAATCAAAATAGAATCATATCATAGAAGATTCAGAGCATTTTTATGAAATCACGAATCAAAATGAATCATGTCGTAAGAGATTCAGGGTTTCATCTACTATTGACTAATCATATGATGGGAGAGTCAAAGTATCATTCATTATGAATCAAAATATGAATTAAATAAATATGAATCAATTTTGATTTGTTATGAATTAAAATTGAATCGCATCATAGGATATTTTTGAGTATCCTATGATATGACTGAATTTTGATTCATAAGTGAGTGAGTCAATATTAGGTGATACTTTGACTCTTTTTACACGCATCATCTCATATCGACTCTTTGCCTTATGAATCAAAAGTTGAATCGTATCGTAGGAGATTCAAAGTATCATCTAATATTGACTCACTGACTTGTGATTCAAACTTAAACAGCATTGTATCGGAGAGGCAAAGCATCATTTCATATTGACTCGTTGCGTTATGAATCAAAATTGAATCGTATCGTATTGTATTGTAGCAGAATCAGAGTATAGTACAGCATCAGATTTAGTTGTATCTACATATACTCCAGTGTATTTAGTTCACTGTGTGTATGGTTTGGAAATCCTTCAGATTTAAAGCTCTGTAGTAAACGATCTACATTACAGCAGCTGGTAAAAGAGCTGTGTTTAGTGAACATGTTACACGTGTTAAATTTTTAATTTCCAGATTTCCCTGGGAGATAACCGACGCAGGAGATTAAAATTCCGTGGCTTCCAGCATACGTCTAGTGGCCGTTGTTTATCTCACAACATCCAGTATTCCTTATTCAGCACGTCAGAGTGAAAATGAAACGATTTTAAAACCATCAACAACTGCAGGTTTGATATTTCCTCCCTAACTCGCATCAAACAGCAGAAGTTGGAAGTATAAACAGAGCTGCTCATCTGGGGTGTGTGTGTGTGTGGGTGGGTGTGTGTGTGTGTGTGGAGATTAACGAAAGCGCCGTCTGTTCATCCTTCATTACAGGACTGTGATCAATTCTGCTGCTGAAATATCTCGCTACTTATCCTCCTGCCTCCCCTTTACATTTACTCAAATATTTTGATTTCCTGTATGACTGAAAAGTCAAACAGGAAGGAAACAAGTAATAAAACTAACTAACTAACTAACTAACTAAAATAGTTGTAGCTGAAGCACAGAGCTCTAGTGGAAATATCACATATTTTGGAGATTTTCATGAACAAAAAGAGGAAAAAATAAACCGCAGTAAAAAAAACAAACTGGTTAGTTATACACTATATTGCCAAAAGTTTTGGGACAGGCCTCCAAATCTTTGAGTTCAGGTGTTGTTTTTCAGGGGTTGGGCTCGGGCCCTTAGTTCCGGTGAAAGGAACTCTTAATGCTTCAGCATACCAAGACATTTTGGACAATTTCATGCTCCCAACTTTGTGGGAACAGTTTGGGGATGACCCCTTCCTGTTCCAACATGACTGCACACCAGTGACCAAAGCAAGGTCCATAAAGACATGGATGAGAGAGTTTGGTGTGGAGGAACTTGACTGTCCTGCACAGAGTCCTGACCTCAACCCCATAGAACACCTTTGGGATGAATTAGAGCGGAGACTGCGAGCCAGACCTTCTCGTCCAACATCAGTGCCTGACCTCACAAATGTGCTTCTAGAGGAACGGTCAAAAATTCCCATAAACACACTCCTAAACCTTGTGGAAAGCCTTCCCAGAAGAGCTGAAGCTGTTATAGCTGCAAAGCACAGGACAACTCCATATTACATTCAAGTGCATGTAAAGGCAGATGTCCCAGTTTTGGCCAGTTCAGTGCAGGCCAGTGAAGTTCCTCTTCGTATTGGTATGCTGAAGCATTAAGAGTTCCTTTCACTGGAACTAAGGGGCCGAGCCCAACCCCTGAATTCAAACTTTTGGCAATATAGTGTATTACAATGAGGCTAGGAAACCTGATGGACAGGGATGTCCTGCTCTGATGTGGCATCTAAAACACAGCAAGTGTGTGAATGATGATGTCACTCAGGTCACCACAGTGTGGTCAAGTGTTCAGAAACTCCTGCTCTAATCGTGTTCCTCCTGCTGGAGTGAGTTTGTGACTTAAAGCTTTGTTTAATGATTATTTCAGTCCTACAAACACCACGGATGATGTTTTACTGCTTTTCAGATCTCCAGAAGCATCAGTGGCATTGCTCCGATGGAGACTTGAGGAACAGACTGATAGGTGTGAAAGCATATGAAGCTCATCAGATCTGATATGGTCACACAGTGGAGCTCTCGGACTCTGTCGTATCAATTACAAAACACAACAGTTGACGTCTCTACTTTACACCGCTCTTCCACTCAGTCTGAGGAATATCAGGGACGAGATATTTTTTACTTTTCCCGTTCTAATTTCATAAAGATCAGCTGAAGCGACTTACAGCAGGTTTATCAGTTTAGAGAAATTTTCAGGACAGAGGGTTTTTTTTTTTACGTTGTTTTGTGGTTTCTCAGTAACATGACAAACTGCTTTTTATTGTCCAACTTCTAGCGCAGCTTCTGAGGGAACGACCATTTATAGCTGCTATAATGGAAGCGACAACAGGAACCAACTCATTTCACAAACATTAAATGTAACTACAAACGGATAGAAAAGAGTTAATAAATATAACTTGTAATAGCAGCTGTGGTGTAAAAGGAACGAAGCCCTCTGTGTTGATGAAGACTCCGTGGGCTTCATCACACCTCCCTGATGCAGATTATTGTCCTGTAACATCACGACAGGAAGTGGATTATTCTCTACACATCACCTTTCTGAGCACTGGAACACAACCTACAGGTGAGGAGGATTAAAGCTTTTGCTCAGTAATATTTAATAAATCTATTAATTAATACTTCATTTCTTAGTGGAACTAAATCTCATGATCAATAATGTGATGTAATATTTCACTCTTATCACTCAGAAATAAAGTTGACTTACGTCTACTTATATTTTAGTATTTATTTACATATTATTTCAGATATTTATTAATTTCTCATATCAGCACATTGATATGAGTTACTTTACAGATTATTAATATTATTTCCATATTTCCTATTTATATTATTTATTCATAACAAGATTATAAGATAATGATTAGCATTATTTATAACCTTTTGATATTTATCCAATTAGACACTTTAAATATAACTATATCTATTCTTTGTATATTTTACTATATTTATATTAAAGCCATTATATTAACGTGGTAATGTTAGCATGATCCTCACTGACGCTAACTAGCTAGCAAACATTTCTGTTTGTTATTAATGCTTAACAAAACACAGCAATTTCTGTTTATTAGTTTAGAAACTAAAACATATTAATCTACTACACACTTGTCAACATTTCACGTTTGCTAGTTTAGCTTGCTAACTCAGCTAACACAGCTAAGCTAAGCTAGTGCAACCACAGCAAAAAGATAACGGTAATATTTTTCGACGTGTTTCCCCTGTTTAAAAAAAAAAAGAAGTAAATAAAACATTCCATTAAATGTAATTAAAGATGTGAATTTTTACGTAAATGTGAAAGTGATGTGACGATTAAAGATATCTCCAAGCTACGGCTGAATCCCAAATGACTCCTTGTAAACATCTAGAGCACTAGATATTGCGTGTAAACGCGTTAACTACATTCACTAAGTGGCGCCCTTGTATAGGTATGAAAGTGCCATTTGGGACACAGCCAACCCGCCGTCTTCCGTTTAGCGCAGTTCATTCAGCTCAGCAAACGTCGCTACAGATAAACTCAGTCTCAATTCCACGTTACCTTTCGCTTTGTCAGTCGGGAATAATTTCTCAGCTTTGTTCAGGAATTTTATGGCCTTTTCCTTGTTTCCTGCTGCGAGGGCCCTCGTCGCTATATTGATGCATTTTTCCGCTTCGTCTCTGTTGCCTTCCATGGTTCCCCCCCCTCTACACCTCGGGTGAATTTTTTTCCATACCTCTCTTCCATAAAAATCCCGCCTCCTGTACAAGCGTCTCGTTCTCGCAAGCTGATGTTCGATTGGACAGTTTTACCATAACTCAATTATTGACCAATCCTAATCCAGGAGGCGGGCTTTATTGAGAACGGGTGCGGAAAAAAACAAACCGTTCGGCTCAGCTGATACTTGCGTTGCATAATCTGAGCATCAGTGTTATCACTTTCGCCATATCAAATTTGACAAACCATTGTTAATTAATAAACGTGCATGGATTAAATGGATAAAAATAGTCTAAACGTAAAACAACTAACAGTTGATATATAAACTAAGACGATACAGAGATTTTAGAGTAAGACTCGAAAATGTCGAAAATCGTTAAACCAATAAAAGATTGTAATAATTCGCAGATATGTTCAGTGCAGTATTAACATTTCAGAGTCACATTGATATAATCTAGCCATGGGGGTCACAGTCCAGTGACTTCTGTGCCGGTAAATAGAGAGGGTTGCGTCAGGAAGGGCATCCGGCGTAAAACTTATTTTCAGAAGAGGGAGGAGCATAGAGTGACTTACAAGAGTGGAGGTAGGAGAACACAGGTAGACTACATCCTATGTAGAAGAGGCAATCTGAAAGAGATTAGTGACTGTAAAGTGGTAGTGGGAGAGAGTGTAGCCAGACAGCATAGGATGGTGGTGTGTAGGATGACTTTGATGGTCTGTAAGAAGAAGAGGTCAAAGATAGAGATAGAGAAGAAAACCAAGTGGTGGAAGCTGAAAAAGGAGGAATGTTGTGAGGAATTTAGACAGAAGTTGAGGCAGGCTCTGGGTGGTCAGGTAGTGCTGCCAGATGACTGGGAAACTACAGCAGAAGTGATCAGGGAGACAGGGAGAAAGGGGCTGGGTGTGTCATCTGGAAGGAGGAAAGAAGATAAGGAGACTTGGTGGTGGAATGAGGAAGTTCAGGATAGTATCCAGAGGAAGAGGTTAGCCAAGAAGAAGTGGGACATGGACAGGACTGAAGAGAATAGACAGGAATACAAGGAGTTACAGCGCAGAGTGAAGAGGGAGGTGTCTAAGGCCAAGCAGAAGGCATATGACGAGTTGTACACTAGGTTAGACACTAGAGAAGGAGAGAAGGACTTGTACAGGTTAGCTAGGCAGAGGGATCGAGATGGGAAGGATGTGCAGCAAGTTAGAGTTATTAAGGATAGAGATGGAAGGGTGCTCACAAGTGAGGAGAGTGTACAGAGGAGATGGAAGGAGTACTTTGAGGAGCTGATGAATGAGGAAAATGAGAGGGAAAAAAGAGAAGAAGGGGTGAACTCTGTGGAACAGAAAGTAGATAAGATTAGAAAGGATGAAGTCAGGAAGGCTTTGAAGAGGATGAAAAGTGGAAAGGCAGTTGGTCCTGACGACATCCCGGTGGAGGTCTGGAAGTGTCTGGGAGAGGCAGCAGTGGAATTTTTAACTAGTTTGTTCAACAGGGTTTTAGAGAGTGAGAGGATGCCTGAGGAATGGAGAAGAAGTGTGTTAGTGCCGATCTTTAAGAATAAGGGTGACGTGCAGAGTTGCAGCAACTATAGGGGGATAAAGTTGATGAGCCATACAATGAAGCTGTGGGAAAGAGTAGTGGAAGCTAGGTTAAGGAAGGTAGTGGACATTTGTGAGCAGCAGTATGGCTTCATGCCCAGAAAGAGCACAACAGATGCAATTTTTGCTCTGAGAATTTTGATGGAGAAGTATAGGGATGGTCAGAGGGAGTTGCACTGTGTGTTTGTAGACTTGGAGAAAGCGTATGACAGGGTGCCAAGAGAAGAGCTGTGGTACTGTATGAGGAAGTCAGGAGTAGCGGAGAAGTATGTCAGAGTGGTGCAGGACATGTATGAGAGGAGCAGGACAGTGGTGAGGTGTGCTGTAGGTCAGACAGAGGAGTTCAAAGTGGAGGTGGGACTGCATCAGGGATCAGCTCTGAGCCCCTTCCTGTTTGCTATAGTGATGGACCAGTTGTCAGAGGAGGTCAGACAGGAGTCTCCTTGGACAATGATGTTTGCAGATGACATTGTGATCTGTAGTGAGAGCAGGGAGCAGGTGGAGGAAAACCTGGAGAGGTGGAGGTTTGCGCTGGAGAGAAGAGGAATGAAGGTCAGTGGTAGTAAGACTGAGTACATGTGTGTGAATGAAAGGGAGGGAAGTGGAACAGTAAGGTTACAGGGTGAAGAGGTGAAGAAGGTACAGGAGTTTAAGTACTTGGGGTCAACAGTCCAGAGTAATGGAGAGTGTGGGAAAGAGGTAAAGAAGCGAGTGCAGGCAGGTTGGAATGGGTGGAGAAAGGTGTCGGGAGTTCTGTGTGATAGGAAAATATCAGCGAGAATCAAGGGGAAGGTGTACAGGACAGTGGTGAGACCGGCCATGCTGTATGGTTTAGAGACAGTGTCACTGAGGAAGAGACAGGAGTCAGAGCTAGAGGTAGCAGAGCTGAAGATGTTGAGGTTCTCTTTGGGAGTGACAAGATTGGACAGGATTAGGAACGAGTACATCAGAGGGACAGCTCATGTTGGACGTTTGGGGGACAAAGTTAGGGAGGCCAGATTAAGATGGTTTGGACATGTTCAGAGGAGGGACAGTGAGTATATTGGTAGGAGAATGTTGGACATGGAGCTGCCAGGCAGGAGGCAAAGAGGAAGGCCAAAGAGGAGGTATATGGATGGAATTAATGAGGATATGAAGCTAGTGGGTGCAAGTGTTGAGGATGCAGAAGATAGGGATAGGTGGAGAGAGATGATTCGCTGTGGAGACCCCTGAAGGGAAAAGCCCAAAGAAGAAGAAGTCACATTGATACCAAAGCTATGATATTTACTAAATGATAAATGTTCATATATAATCATGATTATTATAATTATTAATAACTATTAGTCAAATAATAAACATAAAAAATAGAAAGCGCATTGTTTACTAAGCAATAAATATACTATGCATTGTAATATTCTTTTACGCAAGTTTAAATCGTGTTCAGACAAAGTGAAGACGTCACTGTTTAAAGCATATTGTACAGCACTCTATACTGCATATTTGTGGACAAATTATGTCTAGCTTACAGAGGCTACAAATATCTTATAATGATGCACTGAGAAATTTATTAAGGAAACCTAGATGGCAAAGTGCAAGTGAAATGTTTGTGAGTGTGGGAGTAAACACATTTAAAGCCGTGTTATGTAATCTAATGCATAAATTTATCTGCCGGCTTAATGCTTCTGAGAATGAGATTATCATGGGCCTATCAAATATAAAGTTTAGTACCACACGATATCAGTCCAAGTTGTGAAATCACTGGCACCATTGTATTTTTTTAACGCATTGATGTACCTGTTTTTTTTTCTTCTGTGTGTGATTTTTTTTTTTTTAGTTTTTCTTCTCTGTGTGTTTTTAAATATTGGATCTTGAATATGTAATAAAGTTTGATTGATTGATTAAAAAGTACTGTGTGATTCCACCAATATATGCCATATATATAGTTTTTACATGAGTGTAAAAAAACTAGTTTTTACATAGTTTTTAAGGTTTTACACGAGTGTTTTTATATTTTAGACTATTGATTTGTCTGCTTTTTACACTAATTTAGGAAATGTGCAATATTAACATTAAGGATCAATGCTTGGATGAAAGGCAATAAAATCATTAAGGATTCGGATCAGTCGCTCTTTGATGACGTATGTGACGCGCCAGGAGGCGGCAGTAAACATGGCTGAAGGCGGCGGTACGGACTTTGTGAACGAAAACGTGCCTGTTTATGAACATGTCGATGTAAACTCCAAACCATTTCACATCGGCAGCTTTAGAGATTTATGGCTAAGCGTGTTGAAACCGGAAGATTACTCTTTTAAAAAGACTTCCGGTGAAAGAGAGGATATGCAGTTTATGGAGGAGATGGGAATCACACCGGAAACTCTGGAGGAGCTTAAAACCGTCTGCGGGTAAACTTCTGCTGTAGATTTATTACCAGGCCGCTAACTCTAACTCCTCTATTATCATTTGGAACAATTAAATCTAAATGATAATCTAGAACATCTATCGTGAAAAGCACTAGGTAGGGTGTAGAAGGGCGTAATTATTACTCTGAGTAGTGGACTTGTAGAGAGTAGGGCGCTGCATCAGTCCTATATGGGTTCAAATAGTGTTTTATAACTGGAGTAAGTTCCTGTAGAAAATAAAAACCATTAGCCCTAACTAGTGAAGTTGACAAATAGGGAGCACTTCACCCTATCTAGTGTAAATCCTCCAGAGAGCCACTTCCTGCTCCCTATACAAGTGCACAATGTAGGCTGCCGATATTGACTTCTCTGACTTTTATATCCTAAGTCAATAGGCACATGTGCACTCAAGTTATAAAAGAATGTCTTTAGTGCCATAGATAATGGACTATTTGTCCACCAGGGGTAAATGTGCACTTGGTAAGGGAAAGAAGGCAATATTCCATTCCTTATTTATCGTGCACTAATTAGGGTAACTAAAAGATTTACATCCAATAGTGAGGCACTTAAGGCTATCTAGTTATAACCTATTCCCTATACATGTGCACTAGATCCTAACGTGGGATTTGGTTTATTTAAAAAACCTCAATAGTTAGGCAGTAATATTGCTCACACTCTATCTAGTGCCCTTTACACTCAGTAGATACTTACTCTTGTTGGCATTAGTGCCCTAAGTAGTGCACTGTTTGTCCACCGTTCATTTATATACGATTGATTCAGTTCTCTTTAGAAGTGCACTACTCAGTGTAATAACTGGTTTGTAGTGCACTTCAGACTAATTCTGCATTCTCTGACCAAGAAAGCAGGAAAAGGTTCTGTTACAAATTGTGTTCTTAGTGGGTGGGATATATTAGGCAGCAAGTGAACATTTTGTCCTCAAAGTTGATGTGTTAGAAGCAGGAAAAATGGACAAGCGTAAGGATTTGAGCGAGTTTGATGAAGGGCCAAATTGTGATGGCTAGACCACTGGATCAGAACATCTCCAAAACTGCAGCTCTTGTGGGGTGTTCCTGGTCTGCAGTGGTCAGTATCTATCAAAAGTGGTCCAAGGAAGGAACAGTGGTGAACCGGAGACAGGGTCATGGTTGGCTGAGGCTCACTGATGCACGTGGGAAGCGAAGGCTGGCCCGTGTGGTCCGATCCAACAGATGAGCTACTGTTGCTCAGATTGCTGAAGAAGTTAATGCTGGTTCTGATAGAAAGGTGTCAGAATACACAGTGCATGACGGGTCAGGACTGTTTTGGCAACAAAAGGGGGACTGACCCAATATTAGGCAGGTGGTCATAATGTTATGCCTGATCGGTGTATAGTGCACAAGTCTGTAGGGAGCAGGAAGCAGGATTATAGATGGTGCCTCTCTCTTTTTACTTCCTCCCTTAGCTGAATCTAGTGTTGATGGAGTGATGTAGGACTGAGCTGGAGTTTGTGTGTTACAGCTGTGTGTGTGTGTGTGTGTGTGTGTGTGTGTCTGTGTGTGTGTGTGTTTCAGCCCTGAATCTCTTCGCTGTCACCCAGCAGATGAAGTTCCTGATCCTGATGACATTCCTGCAGACACTCAGCTCGTCACCTTAAAGTAAAAAAAACCCCACACCAGCAGAACAAAAGAGCAAAAAGTTTTGCACCTGTAGATCATGTCTGCTGCACACCTCAGAAAGATTTAGAGGTGTGCTCTGTGAAATGATCCTAATATTATGTAAAAGATGAAAAGTAAAGTAAATATTTATTATAAATCCTTATACAAAAACAAGAATGACTTTGCACTTCCTTGTGTGAAAGAAATGTAAAAAATTGACTATTACACCTTTAAATGATGGATATTCAATAATGCACTTATTCAATTAACACTTCAAAAATTATTTCTAAATCAATAAATCATGCTGCAATGTTAAATCTAAAACAAAATAAGAAGGGGCTTAAACAAAACCTCCCCCATTTTCCGACTCACAGTGGTACAGTCCGGCATTTTTCAACCGCCAGTCTGAACTCAGCTATAATTATAATGAGATATTCTTCATTATTTGTGATATATATATAATTTATCACTGCATTTTTTAAAATTAATTTCAGTGTATTAATGTTTTATTTCCGTTCTGTCCGCAGACTGAGGAAGAGGAGACTGGACTATAAGAAGAGTCTTATACGGGACAGTGTGGGACGACACGACACCTACGCTAATGAGTTGGTGAGTGTGTGAAATGATTGATTTTAATTAAAAATGATTAAAAACCAACTAGCCACAAAGCTAATGAAACACCAAACTCAACTGTCACTACTCGATCAATTGCTCCATACCAGAACCTGACACGCAGGCCACGCCTCGTTTAGTGATGCTGACTGACACGCAGGCCACGCCTCGTTTAGTGATGCTGATTGACACGCAGGCCACGCCTCGTTTAGTGATGCTGACTGACACGCAGGCCACGCCTCGTTTAGTGATGCTGATTGACACACAGGCCACGCCTCGTTTAGTGATGCTGACTGACACGCAGGCCACGCCTCGTTTAGTGATGCTGATTGACACGCAGGCCACGCCTCGTTTAGTGATGCTGATTGACACGCAGGCCACGCCTCGTTTAGTGATGCTGTCTGACACGCAGGCCACGCCTCGTTTAGTGATGCTGATTGACACGCAGGCCACGCCTCGTTTAGTGATGCTGTCTGACACGCAGGCCACGCCTCGTTTAGTGATGCTGACTGACACACAGGCTACGCCTACTTTAGTGATGCTGACTGACACACAGGCCACGCCTACTTTAGTGATGCTGACTGACACACAGGCCATTATAACATTATATTACTAGTAGTATTATAACAGTATTATAAATACCTGCCGTATAAATATACTGCCGTTAATCGCTTCGTCATACTTCAGACGCATTTCCGCACATGCTCAGTTGATCAGCTCACTGCTTTTTCTTTAATGTTTGTGATCGTGAGTTTTATTTTTCGGTAGTTTGTCGCCCTCTAGTGGACTAAGCACAGTTCAACATCACCAATTTTATTACATTTATTAATATTAACGAGGAAATATAATTGTGTAAAATATTAATGTTAATAATATAGTAAATAAATAGTTATGAGGCCTATCATTTATTTAATTTATTTTTAGGGTACATTATTATGATTATTGCTGCTTACAATTTAATATTATTTTAAGCAAAAAGAAAAAACAACAACAATCTAGACACATTATCAGTTACAAGCACCCACAGATGGAAACACTCTTTAAAAGGCTAAAAAAATGCATATGGTTTAATAATCATAGCAAAAGGATTTATCTTTTATTATTAGTCCATAATTCAGCAGTGAAAAGACTGTGTACTGTAAGTTGGATCATATTCCTTTCAGTTATAGCGTCACTTCATTGTTTTTTCTTTTAGAATGAATTCTAAAATCATGTTTGTTTTTAAATCTCATGGTTTAGCATCATCATACGTCTCTGGTTGCTTGATAAACTCTGCTCCTAGCCATACTTTTTATATGTAAAGTAGCGTTATTTTTAGGCTCTTCTATCCCTGTTTTTTTTTAAAAATTAAACAATGTTTTCACTTTTTATTAGCTTTAATTATTTGCCTTACTCTTATAGTTGCATTATTTTTGTGTTGCTCCAATTAGTACACTTATTGTATTTGTGTGTACTTTTTATTTAAGTTATTTTAAATTCAGTGTTAATATTGATCATTTCTTTATTATTGTTACATTTTTTATCTACCTTTCGTTTTATACTTTAAACACTCTGAGCTTCAGATTAAATGTATGAAATTTTAACAAAAGTTTTTTTATTATTATTATTATTATTATTATTATTATTACATCCCGCACTTTAGTGACACCCAGTGGTCAAATAAAGGAACTGCAGCTTGTAACCTGTTTGAGCTGCTGTTTGAAGTTTTAGGCCTAATCTAGCCTAATCTAATCTAATCTAATCTAATCTAATCTAATCTAGCCCTAATCTAATCTAATCTAATCTAATCTAATCTAATCTAATCAACACATCCACCGAACACACAGGTCACCTTTTAGATGTAAACCTACTGACTGTAGAAGTTTTGGCATCCCTTAGCTCGGTCAGTTAATATTTGTTACACACCACTGGACTGTTTTGTGTGTGTGTGTGTGATGTTTGTCAGAGTGTGTGAGGAGTTAAAATTTCCTACTTTATTGTAGGAAATGCTCACACTGGGCCGGAGAACTGAGGACACCACGGACCTCATTCCCGAGGGTGAAATCGTCCTTACCTTCAACGTCATCTATCCCATCCTGTTTAAGCAAGTAAGACACCAGAATAATTACAATAATAATAATAATAATAATAATAATAATTATGTTCATAAAATGCTTTTAAAAAACAAACTTGTATACAATTTCAAATACACACCAGATGAAATGGAGACAAAAATTTGTGAGGAAAACTAACTAACTAAATAAATGTGAAAAAAGATAGAAGGAAGTATGCGTGTGTAAAACAATATGTTTAATGTTCTATAGGACCCATTCTTTCTCTCTCCCTCTCTCTCTCTCTCTGTGTGTGTGTGTGTGTGTGTGTGTGTGTGTGTGTGTTAGTTTAAACACGTGAGGGCGTATCAGACGCTGCATATTCTGGGCTCGCAGAAGCTCACTGAGCTCAGAGACGCCATCTGCTGTGTGAGCGACCTGCAAGTGTTCGGAGAGTTCAGTAACACACCGGACATGGTGCCTCAGTTCATCAGCAAGGTCACACACACACACACACACACACACACACACACACACACACACACACACACACACACAGTGCTGCCCTCAGCCATGCCTGAATTCTGACCTGTGTAGTTTACTAAGAGATTTAGAAATGAATTCAGAATAAAAACACTTCTCTTCTGTGTTTTTTTTCAGGATCATTACAAATCTGCGTTCTTCTACTTCGAGGGAATTTTCTACAACGACATGCGCTTCCCAGAGTGTCGAGATATCAGCAAGTAAGAACCTTAACGCCATTAATCGTGCCGCTCTGACCTGCAGGACGTGAGGGACGCGCCGTAGACGTGAGGGACGCGCCGTAGACGTGAGGGACGCGCCGTAGACGTGAGGGACATGGTGTGGATGTCAGGGACGTGCTGTAGACATGAGGGACGCGCTGTTGACATTAGGGACGCGCTGTAGATGTGAGGGATATGGTGTGGATGTGAGGGACGCGCTGTTGACATTAGGGACGCGCTGTAGACGTGAGGGACATTGTGTGGATGTGAGGGATGTGCTGTAGACATTAGGAGCGCGCTGTAGACGTGAGGGACGCGCTGTAGACGTGAGGGACGCGCTGTAGACGTGAGGGACGCGCTGTAGACGTGAGGGACGCGCTGTAGACGTGAGGGACGTGCTGTAGACGTGAGGGACGTGCTGTAGATGTGAGGGACCGGGGGGGGCTTGGGGAGATTGGGGAGGGACGCGCTGTAGACGTGGTATGGATGTGAGGGATGTGCTGCAGATGTGAGGGACGCGCTGCAGACGTGAGGGACGCGCTGCAGACGTGAGGGACGCGCTGCAGACGTGAGGGACGCGCTGTAGACGTGAGGGACGTGCTGTAGACGTGAGGGACATGGTGTGGATGTGAAGGATGTGCTGTAGACATTAGGAACGCGCTGCAGAGGTGAGGGACATGCTGCAGATGTGAGGGACGCGCTGCAGACGTGAGGGACACGCTGTAGACGTGAGGGACACGCTGTAGACGTGAGGGACATGGTGTGGATGTGAGGGACGCGCTGCAGACGTGAGGGACGCGCTGTAGACGTGAGGGACATGGTGTGGATGTGAGGGACGCGCTGCAGACGTGAGGGACACGCTGTAGACGTGAGGGACATGGTGTGGATGTGAGGGATGTGCTGTAGACATTAGGAACGCGCTGTAGACGTCAGGGACGTGCTGTAGACGTGAGGGACGCGCTGTAGACGTGAGGGACGCGCTGTAGACGTGAGGGACATGGTGTGGATGTGAGGGATGTGCTGTGGATGTGAGGGATGTGCTGTAGACATTAGGAACGCGTCGTAGACGTGAGGGACGCGCTGTAGACGTGAGGGACATGGTGTGGATGTGAGGGACGCGCTGCAGATATTATCGATGTTATAGATATCTTGTAGACGTGAGCGTGTGTTGACGGTGTTGGTGTGTTGCAGGGTGACACGTGATTGGACCAAAACCAAAGGATTCCCCGAGTTTACGAGTGCGAAGATGGAGGAGACGACGTTCAGGGACCTGAGGGTGAAGGTGGGATATCCGTACCTGTACTGCCATCAGGGAGACTGTGAACACGTCGTCATCCTCACAGACGTCAGGTCTCTGTCCTCCCTCTCACTGCAGCGTCTTCAAATAAACAGCATTAAAGGAGAAGTTCACTTCCAGAACAAACATCTACGGATAATGTACTCGCCCCCTCGTCATCCAAGATCTTCATGTCTTTCTTTCTTCAGTCGTAAAGAAATGATGTTTTTTGAGGAAAACATTTCAGGACTTTTCTCCATATAGTGGACTTCAATGGTGCCCGCGAGTCTGACCTTCCACACTGCAGATTAAATGCAGCTTCAAAGAGCTCTAAACGATCCCAGCCCAGGAAGAAGACTCTTATCTAGCCACATCATCGGCCATTTTCTTACAAAAATAAAAAAATTGTATACTTTTAATCACAAAAGCTCGTCTAGCGCAAGATCTGGGATGCGTGTCCGCGACACTACGTAATCACAACCGAAAGGTCACGTGTGACGTAGGCGGAGCTACAGACCCAGTGTTTATAAAGTGAACGTGCAAATAAATCAAACGCTCTTTACCAAGTTATATGTACCTTTTTGTTTGTGTCTTTCCACACGCAACAACTTCGGAGTGCTCCTCCTTCAGACTCGCGGGCACCATTGAAGTCCACTATATGGAGAAAAATCCTGAAATGTTTTCCTCAAAAAACATCATTTCTTTACGACTGAAGAAAGAAAGACATGAACGTCTTGGATGACGAGGGGGTGAGGACATTATCTGTAGATGTTTGTTCTGGAAGTGAACTTCTCCTTTAATGACAAACAGGAAAAATAACGACCTTTAATTCTTCATTAACAAATCAGAAAAAAATCAATTAGAGGATGCACAGAAACCTGAAACTTGGAAAATGCTTCTTTTTTTGTAATGAGGGCTGTGTGTGTGTGTGTGTGTTTCAGGCTAGTCCATATGGATGACTGCTTAGACAAGAAGTTATATCCACTGCTGTCTCACAAGCACAGGGTCGTGACCCGGAGATGCAGCGTGTGTCACCTGTACATTGGCAGGTGAGCCGTTCAGTGCACACACACACACACACACACACACACACAAAACCCATCGCTCAGCTCACAGTAAACCTTTATCAGGTGTAAAGACTCTACACAGTTAATGGACAGTGAGTAAATGTTGAGGTTCTCGGAGGTTCTGGCTCTGCACGTGTAGGTTAAAACCCAAACTCGAACTTTACACCTCGCTCTTAAAGTTAATCTGTTTACGATAAAAACCCGGACACAGAGAGAAGAAACACATTCTACTCTCAACTTCTGCCATGTTTTACATCGGAGAGGACCAGTAAACAATCGAAATAAATAAATAAACAAACAGAAGCATAAACTCCTCCCTTTTTTCAGGAAGATTTTCTGAATCATTTGCATGAATGTTTGTGATTGGATAAACCGCTTCAGAGCGAGTCGTGTGATTGGCTTTCACCACATCCGGACCAGACTGATGATGATGATGATGATGAAGGTGTTTGTGATTGGATAAACCGCTTCAGAGCGAGTCGTGTGATTGGCTCCTGGACTACTGATTGCAGTGCAGTCAGATGATGATGATGATGGAATAAATCAAGATGTTTTAGTGAGCCGAGATTCTCTACGATCTTGAACACAGGTAGAATCCAGGTTTCTTGGCTCTAACCCGGTGTGTAACGTCTCTCTCTCTCAGGTGGATCACCACGAAGGACGCTGTCGCTCCCATGGACCCGTGTCTGTACTGTGACCAGTGCTTCCGTCTGCTGCACTACGACCAGCACGGCAACAAGCTGGGAGACTTCCAGGCCTACGCTTACGTCGATCCTGGAGCGTTCAACTGAGCGTGCTCCCCTACACACACCACACCGACACACAACACAACACAAAATAACCACACAACACTCTTCCCTCAGATTTTCTTGATATAAATATTTATTTCCCTTAGTGTTTTGTTTTTGATGAAAGGATCAAAGCGTGAAATAATTTATTGATCAACATTTAGATTTATTTTAATGTAAAAGCTTAACACGCTTTTGTTCACGTCTCAAAAATAAAGTTTTTGTATATCACCAGTCAGTGTGTCTCCTGTGTGTGTGGATATCTCCTGTGTGTGTGGTGTATATCTCCTTTGTGTGTGTGGTGTGTATCTCCTGTGTGTGTATGGTGTGTATCTCCTGTGTGTGTGTGTATATCTGCTGTGTGTGTGGTGTGTATCCCGTGTGTGTGTGGTATGCATCTCCTGTGTGTGTGGTGTATCTCCTGTGTGTGTGTATATCTCCTGTGTGTGTGGTGTGTATCCTGTGTGTGTGTGTATATCTCCTGTGTGTGTGGTGTGTATCCCATGTGTGTGTGTATATCTCCTGTGTGTGTATCCCGTGTGTGTGGTGTGTATCTCCTGTGTGTGTGGTATGTATCTCCTGTGTGTGGTGTGTATCCTGTGTGTGTGTGTGGTGTGTATCTCCTGTGTGTGTGTGTGGTGTGTATCCCGTGTGTGATTTCAGTTTGTATTTATTTTTCTCCTTTAATGTTTCAGGTCATTTATTTCTTCTCAGCTCTCTTAAGATCTCTCCACAGCATCTCACTGGACTCCAGGTCTGGACTTTGGTTGATCTTCATTTTGTTCAAGCTGTAGATCTGCTGATGTGCTCGGGATCTTTTCCACTTCCAGCCCAGATTAAGCTGCCGGACGGCCGGACTCGTTTATCACAAGAATATTCCGCTATAAAGTAAAGTCCATCGTAGTCTCAGTGACCGCAGGTCTCTCAGGTCCAGTGGCTGAATCATCAGCCCTCCAGCACCAGAGCTGTTGCTATAGCAACCAGAAGCTATGAGAATGAATATAATCCTGTGATTAAAAACAAAATCAGCATCAACTGACCAATCAGAGTCCAGCACGGAATATTCCCGGAGGTCATCATGCAGCTCTTGTAGAAGATTAAGGAGACAGAGAGACGGTCAAGCTGAAGCAACGCTACTTTATTCAAGGCCTTAAAGTTTTAGAACAGAAAAATACAGTACTCTTATTTACAGTAACGCCACGAGAGGCGTTAACACACACACACACACACACACACACAGGAGAAGGAAGTAAGGAGTAGTTCTGTATAAAAAATAAACCTCTATACTCATACAGAAAGGATACACACACACACACACACACTAGAAATGATCTAGTGACGGATAACGGCTGCTAAACTCGCAGTTTAAAACAGGAAGAAGTCGAAGAACACTGTAAACCACAGGGATTGTGTGTGTGTGTGTGTGTGAGAGAGGAAGGATTTAGCGTTCCTATAGCAGCTAAGGGAATTTCCGGAAATTTGGACAAACACACACATTAAGAAGTCAGTCATCAGAGTGAGAATAATCATAAATTGACTATGAGACAGTTAAAAAAAAATGTTGAATTGGATCAGGAGGCGGAGCTAAAACAAGGATTTAAAATGTCATGAATCTGAAAGGAAGCAAAAATCTGGAATTCTGTCGGGAATCACTGAAGTGAGAGAAGCGGCTCGCGTCCTAACAAGGACAAAACTGTAAACGTGTAAAGGCCACTACTTTCCTTTAGTGCTGACGATACACACATGCACACACACGCACACTCACTCTTGCTTACACACACACACACACACACACTCTTGCTTACACACGCTCGCTCGCACACACACGCTCTCTCGCTCGCACACACACGCTCTCTCGCTCGCACACACGCACTCTCGCTCGCTCGCTCGCACACGCACACACACACACACAAACACACCAGTGGTGCTGCATTATCATCATCGTCGTCGTCGTCACTATTGTCATCAGGCTGATTCTTCTGCTGGATTCATCACACTGTCAACACACACACACACACACACACACGTCAGGAGGTTGATGAAGGTTAACAGTCAGTAGATATAGGAGACTGCAGCATCGTGTGGTTTAACAGTAAACAGTAGCGGAGTTGCTCTAATCTCCCTCAGGTCTTTTCCTCCTCTTTCACCTCCCAGACTCTTAACATCTACATTTATTTGATCCACATTCACTTTTTATCCTTTTATAGATACAGGACCCAGTTATTTCCTGTTGTCTCTGACATTATAGCAGCTGTACACACTCCTTCCCTCAGCAGCCTCTCTTTACTCCTCAGAAGGTTGATCAGACAAAATAAAGCTCAGCTTGTCCTGAGAAACGGTGAAAACTCCTCTGTCCTGAGGACACCTCTGACTGATACACAGCGCTGACACTGGAGACTCCTTCCACACACACACACACACACACACACACACACACCATA
Source organism: Hemibagrus guttatus (assembly GCA_033459395.1). Classification (NCBI taxonomy): domain Eukaryota; kingdom Metazoa; phylum Chordata; class Actinopteri; order Siluriformes; family Bagridae; genus Hemibagrus; species Hemibagrus guttatus. The sequence continues at coordinate 32,266,467 of JAUCMX010000002.1, forward strand.
CAGAATGAACATCTCTATACCTTAATAAAAAGCCAGATCATCCTCAGTCAGTTTATTAATCAGAGAAGTGTGTGCTGTACACCTCCCTGTATGAGTGAAGGAGCCGTTGCTATGGAAACCGTAACACATGAGAAGGAGTGCATTATAATAAACCTTTGATCTCAGACCTGCGCTTGTTTGTGTTGGCAATGTTTGAGTGATTTCAGGATTAAACAATTAGTAGCATCCTGTTTCATGTAGGTGAGCAGCACCCTCTAGTGGGCTTCTTACTCAACACACCAGAAACATCATCACACTCTGATCTGTAGTAAAAGATTAACATCAGCCAATCTGATCAGATAAACTATATATCAGTGTGTGTGCGTGTGTGTGTGTGTGTGGGTTAAAGAAAGTGAATTTTTCACCTGTTCTGCTCTGCTGCTGCAGTTTCCTCCGTCCTTTCCCGCTCAGTCTCAGTGGTTTTATCTTCAGGGCTCGAGTCTCCATTTACAGCTCTGTTATCTACACACACACACACACACACACACACACACACACACACACACATGCAGGTTAGTGATAAATATCAAAACTTGCCCAGGAGCAAACCTGCCAGCTGGAGTGTGTACAGTGTATATACTGAGGTTTGGTTCAAATGTAGACACTAGAAAAGTTTACACACACACACACACACACACACACACACACACACACACACAGACATATTTCTACAGCAATAGAGCTGGGGGGTGGGGGGGCTTGAGCAAACAGCGTATTTAATCCCTTTCTAGTGCAGTGGTATATCTAGCACTTGATTGTGTTTTTCAGATAAATGTTTACAATTTTTCTCAGTCACTAATAAAAAAACAAACGTCACTGATGTTAGCTACAAAATGTGTGTAATGTTAGCGACGCACACATCCAGATCACTCTGTTCGCAACAAGTCAAAAAACATCGCTCATGTGAAGTGAAGGGAAAGGGGCGGGGCTTCCAGGGGGCAGTTAATATCACACCTACACAACTGTCAGCCATTGCAGATGTACATGCTGATTGGAGGAGGCGGGACAGAAAACGGTGATGATGTGTAGGTGATGTGCAGGTGAGGTGCAGGTGATGTGATGATGTGTAGGTGAGGTGCAGGTGAGGTGATGTGTAGGTGAAGTGCAGGTGAGGTGATGATGTGTAGGTGAGGTGCAGGTGAGGTGATGTGTAGGTGAAGTGCAGGTGAGGTGATGATGTGTAGGTGAAGTGCAGGTGAGGTGATGTGTAGGTGAGGTGCAGGTGATGTGATGATGTGTAGGTGAGGTGCAGATGAGGATGATGTGTAGGTAAAGGTGCAGGTGAGGTGAATGTGTAGGTGAAGTGCAGGTGAGGTGATGATGTGTAGGTGAAGTGCAGGTGAGGTGAAGTGCAGGTGAGGTGCAGGTGATGTGATGATGTGTAGGTGAAGTGCAGGTGATGTGATGATGTGTAGGTGAAGTGCAGGTGATGTGATGATGTGTAGGTGAAGTGCAGGTGATGTGATGATGTGTAGGTGAAGTGCAGGTGAGGTGATGATGTGTAGGTGAAGTGCAGGTGATGTGATGATGTGTAGGTGAGGTGCAGGTGAGGTGATGTGTAGGTGAAGTGCAGGTGATGTGATGATGTGTAGGTGAAGTGCAGGTGAGGTGATGTGTAGGTGAAGTGCAGGTGATGTGATGATGTGTAGGTGAGGTGCAGGTGAGGTGATGATGTGTAGGTGAGGTGCAGGTGAGGTGATGATGTGTAGGTGAGGTGCAGGTGAGGTGATGATGTGTAGGTGAGGTGCAGGTGATGTGATGATGTGTAGGTGAAGTGCAGGTGATGTGATGATGTGTAGGTGAAGTGCAGGTGAGGTGATGTGTAGGTGAAGTGCAGGTGAGGTGATGATGTGTAGGTGAGGTGCAGGTGAGGTGATGTGTAGGTGAAGTGCAGGTGAGGTGATGATGTGTAGGTGAGGTGCAGGTGAGGTGATGTGTAGGTGAAGTGCAGGTGAGGTGATGATGTGTAGGTGAAGTGCAGGTGAGGTGATGTGTAGGTGAGGTGCAGGTGATGTGATGATGTGTAGGTGAGGTGCAGATGAGATGATGTGTAGGTGAAGTGCAGGTGAGGTGAAGTGCAGGTGAGGTGCAGGTGAGGTGATGATGTGTAGGTGAAGTGCAGGTGAGGTGAAGTGCAGGTGAGGTGCAGGTGAGGTGATGATGTGTAGGTGAGGTGCAGGTGAGGTGAAGTGCAGGTGAGGTGCAGGTGAGGTGATGATGTGTAGGTGAGGTGCAGGTGAGGTGATGATGTGTAGGTGAAGTGCAGGTGATGTGATGATGTGTAGGTGAGGTGCAGGTGAGGTGATGATGTGTAGGTGAAGTGCAGGTGAGGTGATGATGTGTAGGTGAAGTGCAGGTGAGGTGATGATGTGTAGGTGAAGTGCAGGTGAGGTGAAGTGCAGGTGAGGTGCAGGTGATGTGATGATGTGTAGGTGAAGTGCAGGTGATGTGATGATGTGTAGGTGAAGTGCAGGTGATGTGATGATGTGTAGGTGAAGTGCAGGTGATGTGATGATGTGTAGGTGAAGTGCAGGTGAGGTGATGATGTGTAGGTGAAGTGCAGGTGATGTGATGATGTGTAGGTGAGGTGCAGGTGAGGTGATGTGTAGGTGAAGTGCAGGTGATGTGATGATGTGTAGGTGAAGTGCAGGTGAGGTGATGTGTAGGTGAAGTGCAGGTGATGTGATGATGTGTAGGTGAGGTGCAGGTGAGGTGATGATGTGTAGGTGAGGTGCAGGTGAGGTGATGATGTGTAGGTGAGGTGCAGGTGAGGTGATGATGTGTAGGTGAGGTGCAGGTGATGTGATGATGTGTAGGTGAAGTGCAGGTGATGTGATGATGTGTAGGTGAAGTGCAGGTGAGGTGATGTGTAGGTGAAGTGCAGGTGAGGTGATGATGTGTAGGTGAAGTGCAGGTGATGTGATGATGTGTAGGTGAAGTGCAGGTGAGGTGATGATGTGTAGGTGAAGTGCAGGTGATGTGATGATGTGTAGGTGAAGTGCAGGTGAGGTGATGTGTAGGTGAAGTGCAGGTGATGTGATGATGTGTAGGTGAAGTGCAGGTGAGGTGATGTGTAGGTGAGGTGCAGGTGAGGTGATGTGTAGGTGAAGTGCAGGTGATGTGATGATGTGTAGGTGAGGTGCAGGTGATGTGATGATGTGTAGGTGAAGTGCAGGTGAGGTGATGATGTGTAGGTGAAGTGCAGGTGATGTGATGATGTGTAGGTGAGGTGCAGGTGAGGTGATGTGTAGGTGAAGTGCAGGTGATGTGATGATGTGTAGGTGAAGTGCAGGTGAGGTGATGTGTAGGTGAAGTGCAGGTGATGTGATGATGTGTAGGTGAGGTGCAGGTGATGTGATGATGTGTAGGTGAAGTGCAGGTGATGTGATGATGTGTAGGTGAAGTGCAGGTGATGTGATGATGTGTAGGTGAGGTGCAGGTGAGGTGATGATGTGTAGGTGAGGTGCAGGTGAGGTGATGATGTGTAGGTGAGGTGCAGGTGATGTGATGATGTGTAGGTGAAGTGCAGGTGATGTGATGATGTGTAGGTGAAGTGCAGGTGATGTGATGATGTGTAGGTGAGGTGCAGGTGAGGTGATGATGTGTAGGTGAAGTGCAGGTGATGTGATGATGTGTAGGTGAAGTGCAGGTGAGGTGATGTGTAGGTGAAGTGCAGGTGATGTGATGATGTGTAGGTGAAGTGCAGGTGATGTGATGATGTGTAGGTGAGGTGCAGGTGAGGTGATGTGTAGGTGAGGTGCAGGTGAGGTGATGTGTAGGTGAAGTGCAGGTGATGTGATGTTCTCCTCACCTGCACCGGGTTCTTTGCTCTGCTCGGCTCTCTTTAGCGCCCCCTTTTTGGCGTCCTCGAACTGCCGCTGCTCAGCCAAAGATTTATTGATCACCTGACTGATCAGCGTCTCTCCTTCACCCACCAGGAACATAGTCTTGTATTTATTATACAACATGGTGGCTTTGTCCATCACGTCCTGACTCGCCTTGAACCTGCGGATCTGCACAGACAGTTTCCATGACAACCGTGTTAAACTCCATCCAAGTCTGCCCGTGTATTTGATCCGGGATCTCTATAAACTGTTCTGTGTGACAGCGCCTGCTCTCCTGATCAGATTCTCTAACATTAGATCTGTGATTAAAGAGAATCACGTTCATCATTCAGCGTGATCCGGATCTGGACTCGCAAAAACATTCAGCTTTGAGATGCGTTTCTGTCTATTATCAGGTTTTGTTGCACTGTGAGTCTGCTGTCGTCCTACTGGTGGATTTTACTGGTGGTGTTGTAGCAGGGAGTCTGCTGTCGTCCTACTGGTGGATTTTACTGGTCACTGGTGTAGTGGCCACGCCCACAGGCTAAGATTTTAATCACAGATTTCTCTTTGTAACGATAAAGAACAGTGTTTTCAGCTTTATTTCAGCATAAAAACGTTTGATTTCTGTGTGCTTTTATTGGGAAGATGTCTGAGGTGTGTGTTTACCTTCATATCCTGTCTGGTGTTAACACTGAAACCACAGTAAGGAGCAGTTACAGGAGAGTAAACACCCAAAAAAGTCATTCCCGTGTGAACGCAGGGTGAGTGGTAGCTGTGGCTGACTGCGGCGTGTCGTTTCCTTTCACAGCTTCTGTGGTTTTCTGTGGCTGCACTGAACACGTTCTGAACACGATGTTTTTCCCGTTTAAAAACCAACCAACTGCCTGCGGTTACGAAGACAAACGCAGAGCTCTGAGGATCTACTGAAGGCGCTCAGGTCGGCAGAAACCGTGATACATACTACATCACTTCTCCTGAGTGACCCCAGGTGCTGAAACACGCTTCCTCTGGAGTTAAATAACGGATCAGTTTTAGATGAAATAAATCCACATCTCTCATACATGAGGACTGCTTCTGATTTCCTGTGTGCTCTAAAGACACTTTACTAACCAAACATAGCTACTGCCTCTTTACTGTAGCGTCAAGACATGCAGTCGCTCTGCTACAAAATCGCCAGTGAGCGTTCCTACTACCGGTTGCCATAGTAACGTTTCTTTTTCTTGCCATAATCCTAATAAATATCATAAAAATGATGTTAGCTATACGTGTCTAATGGTAGCCAAGTCAAGCCCATGCTTATAGATCTTATTTTTCTTCGAATGTGACGCATGTGAGCTGGAGAAAAAGGGGGCGGGGCTTCCGGTTCATATAGCTGAATTCAAATCACGAACAGAAATGAATCGTTATAATAATCACACGAGGCTATAACGACGTTAATGCCACTGATGCTTAACACTTTCTGAAATTCGGTAGATGGATGCAATTTAGTTTTATAATGAAGGTGTGTGTGTGTGTTCTCTCTCACCTTCTTGAGCGTGGCGATGAGCTCACAGTGCTTCTGCAGGTGCTGAGTGGTGAGCTGTAGCGAGCTCAGTTCATCCAGAGCAACCAGACACTTCTTCACATCCTGAAACACATCCATCAAACAAGCAAAAAAAAAACAAACAAACCCCCAGACAGAGTAAGAGGAAGCTGCAGCACCCTACACCTCGGAAGAAAACGAGTGATTTATTATAACGGTGCACTTTTATAGAACAGACTGGTGGATGCTGGGTAATAAACTCTGTGTGTGTGTGTGTGTGTGTGAGGAGTTAATGTCCCGGACTCACAGGGTTGTTGATCTTCAGTGAGATTTTAATCTCGCCATGTAATCTCTGCAGCCGTGACTCTGTCGACACTTCTGTAGCAAGAAACGCCACAAAGGTTTAACTAATAAATCCACATCATTATAATGAGCACAGAAATGAGGCATGGACATTTCCCACAAATCTTACATTCCAATATTTGAGCTCATAAAAAAATACGAATATTCATTTATTTATTTAAATGAAGTTTAATGAGACATTATTTTTCAGTAAAACAGATTTTTCGTCATTTTTTAACAAGCTTATAGGTGTATAAACACAACAAGCTTATACTTTACGCTACATCGCGTTTCTTAGCTGAAAACAGAGCAAAAAGCGTTTAAAGGCAGAGCGAACAAAGAAAAACCATCAATACAATTGGGTTTTGTTGTGAATTTTCTTCATTTATCTCCAGCAAACAATTTAGCGACATTCGAATAGCGTTTTTATTTTTTTCAATAATTATTGCAGACCGAGTATTCCACTATCTGTACACACCCCTAACAGAAGAAGACTCTCTTTCATCAGACAGCAGGAGCTTCAGGAAGTGGGGGGTGGGGCTGTCTGTCTTGACAAGGCTTAATAATGTCTGACTTAGTAAACTTTAGCTATGTAAATACAGTAGAGTTAATATGAGCTGAATATTTTTTATGAGCCTGAAAGAGACAGAAATAAAAATAAGAACGTTTCAGACTGAAGGCGGTTCAAATAATGATAATTATAATAAACGATAATTAAGTGATTAACTCGCTGTTTTTACTCTCCTTATCCCTGAAATACTGTAAAAGCTCGTCCCACGATGATTAAATCATATATAGCTGTGTTTCTTGTTTTGTTTTTTTAAAAAAGAAGGACGAGTCAGTAATCAGTCAAGCCCAATTTACACGTTCTGGACATTCTGGATGAGTTCAGCTCACCCTTTTTTTTCTCTCCTTTCCTTTCATCTTTCTTCCCCTCCTCTTTTCCCAACCTGCAGGAGAGTAAAGAAAAACTAGATGAACATTAAAACACACTGCAGACCAGACGATGAACGATAATAATCTGAAATAATGTCATTACATCACAGTGTGTTTCACAACTTTACACCTGACCACCTTTATCTACATTAAACCTGAACTTTAACATTTAAACCTGAACTTTAACATTTAAACCTGAACTTTAACAGTAAACCTGAACTTTAACATTTAAACCTGAACTTTAACATTTAAACCTGAACTTTAACAGTAAACCTGAACTTTAACATTTAAACCTGAACTTTAACAGTAAACCTGAACTTTAACATTTAAACCTGAACTTTAACATGTAAACCCGAACTTTAACAGTAAACCTGAACTTTAACATTTAAACCTGAACTTTAACATTTAAACCTGAACTTTAACAGTAAACCTGAACTTTAACATTTAAACCTGAACTTTAACATTTAAACCTGAACTTTAACAGTAAACCTGAACTTTAACATTTAAACCTGAACTTTAACATTTAAACCTGAACTTTAACAGTAAACCTGAACTTTAACATTTAAACCTGAACTTTAACATTTAAACCTGAACTTTAACAGTAAACCTGAACTTTAACATTTAAACCTGAACTTTAACAGTAAACCTGAACTTTAACAGTAAACCTGAACTTTAACAGTAAACCTGAACTTTAACATTTAAACCTGAACTTTAACAGTAAACCTGAACTTTAACATTTAAACCTGAACTTTAACATTTAAACCTGAACTTTAACAGTAAACTTGAACTTTAACAGTAAACCTGAACTTTAACATTTAAACCTGAACTTTAACATTTAAACCTGAACTTTAACAGTAAACCTGAACTTTAACATTAAACCTGAACCTAATCTAACATTAAAATAATTTTAAAAACATTTTCATGAACACATGATGCACTAAATATCTAAAAATGTAAACAGATTGTTTTCTTTGGCTGAAATGCAATGTAAAATAAATAAAACAAACAATCTGAACACTTTTTACACACAAAAGTTAATCATGTAGAATCAGAAATCTGAAGTGTGTGTGTGTGGAAAACACAAGTTAAAAAAATAAAAAGTGTGTGTGTGTGTGTGAGTACACAAACATCTTACTCGTTTATTTCATCCGGTTTCCGTCGTCCGTCTTTTTCTGGGTCAGTTGTCAGCTTCGCCCGTTTACGGTTTCTCTTCTGCTCGAGTGTGAGAGAGAAGAACGTGATCAGTGACAGTGTGGTGTGATCAAGTCACAGTCTCTGCTCTGACGCTGATGAATTTCCTCTAACAGCATGTAACTGAGTGTTTATTCCTCTTACACCACACAACTCACCAGCTATTACATCTTAATTCATTAAAGAACAAGTTACTTGTTTCATAGTGAAACTATTTGGTTCCAATCACAACCCAGAACTCAGCAGAGTGTGTTATTTTGCAGTGTGTGTGAGATTACCCCGTCCTCATCAGACTCAGACGAGCTCTCCTCTTTGGCACTGCGCTTCTTCTTGGCTTCTGTCTCTTTCTTCCCTGCTTTACTCTCGTCTTTTTCTTTTTTCTTCTTCCCCTCTGCTCTTCTCTCCTCCTCTCCATCTGAGGACCTGCTCTTATCCTCCGCTGCTCTCTTACGCCTTTTCTCTACATCTCCACCAGTATCCCTGTGTGTGTGTGTGAGAGAGAGAGAGAAAGAGAGAGTTAATGTGTTAATGCCACTGTCTGTACTCATAATGAACATCAGGAAAGTTAACATATCTTTACTTATTAATTAAATTAATGGTTTTAAATATCTCAGAGGCTAAATTGCTAACACACACACACACACACCCGTGTGAGGCCTGTTGCTGCATCAGAAGCAGTTTTTCCGCATTTGGTTTCCTGCCCCTCCGCTTTGGAGTTGGTGTCTCTGCGGCTGTGAGAGAAAAAGACACACACACACACACACACACACACAGTGTAAACAATAACTTTTACTGTTACCCACAAATATTTTGATCAAACCCAGTTTAGTATTAAATCTGTTCTTAATTGAATCAGGTGGTACCCATGAGGCTGGACGTGTGGCTCGTGGCTCCGTCCTCTTCCTCAGAGTCCTGCTCAGCTTCAGCCTGCAAAAAACAGACAACTTTCATTTTTAATTCTTTTTTACAATTTTATTTTATTGTCAGCTCACAAAGGCCAAGCCTCCTTCAATAAGACTGAGACAGATAGGCCATGCCTCCTTCAATCAGACTGATTCACAAAGGCCACGCCTCCTTCAATCAGACTGAGACACAAAGGCCACGCCTCCTTCAATCAGACTGAGACTGAGTCTTATTGAAGGAGGCATGGCCTATCAGTCTTAGTTGTGGCCTTTGTGTCTGAAGGAGGCAGTCTTACTGAAGGAGCCCGATAGGCCACGCCTCCTTCAGCAAGACTGAGACCGATAGGCCACGCCTCCTTTACTGAAAACACAAAGGCCACAACTAAGATTAAGACATTGAGGACACACCTTTACTGTGACTGACAAGTACAAAGACCTCCTCTTACCTTCTTCTTCCAGACTCTTTTAGCTTTTGCTGCATCTGCCGAGTCTTTTGGTGGCGAGTCCTGAGAGAAAAATAAATAAAAAAGTTACAACTATTTCACAGGTAACTGGACCAACCACAGGTCTGCAATTCCCCAATATTCATCATATACAATACTAACATCATCAACATGCTGAATATTTATTTTCATCTCAGATATTTATTTACCTACTGAGCTCTTATTTATTTATAAGATGAAACATAATGATGCCTGTGGTTTACACATGCAGCGAGTCAGATAAAGCTAATCTGGTGGCCACTGATTTCCTTTAACTGTTAGCTACATTAGCGTCACGGCATTAACTAACGTCACTGTATCTCAAATTTTCTGACTTACCTGTGCAGAGGAAAGACAAAACAAACAGATATTTTGTGTAAGAAATCTGACATGCACATGTGGAATAATCCAAAACCTCATACAAACATTAAAAAGGTAAAATCCTCCACCACAAAAGAAAGAAAGCCAGTGAGGAAAAAAAAGAAGAAGAAAAAACCAGCTTGTTGCTTCAAATTAAAGCTCAACCCTGAGACTTTTGCTCTTGAGAGTAAAAACGGAAAAAAACATTAAACATTACATTGAAATCATTAGCGAGTTTGACGTCAATAAATTTATTTCATATTAAAAACAGGATGCTGTCTTTCAGTCACGTAAACAGCTTAAATATAAGAGTCTCACACAGAAAAAAGAATATTTTTGGGGATGAGATTTAAGTTTATTTTTTGAACTGTAGCAAGAATTAAAAAGAATTAAAGAAAAAGTGTTTAATTTGAAGCAGCAAAAGCAAAGATTCCTGTGCAAGTTCGTTTAAATTTGGTACATTTATTAAAATTAAATAGTTTTTTCATTTAAACAAAGAAATAAATCTTAGATCAACTGATTCATTAGAAAAAGCAAATAAATAAATAAATCAACCACACAGTAAGCTCTGATAGATAAGAAGTGATAAAGGATGATGGAAATATTCTGATTTATGTTACAGCTGATGATGAAGAGTGTGTGTGTGTGTGTGTCCGATCCCCGCCCATCACCGAGTGCCCCCTATACCCCCAGGTCTCCCCATGCAGAGGTTAAATATACATACTTCCTCCACTAGAGACATCTCCATGCCATCACCTTCCTCCTCCTCCACCTCCTCATCTCCAGCCACCTGCATGAGTCCAAACACACCTGAGCCAGGTAATCAAGCCCCGCCCACCTAACTGCGCCCTCGTGTAGTCCGAGTCAGATCGTTTCCGCTGGCTCGGATTTTTACCCAGGGGGCCGTGCGACAGGTGGTACTGATAATCACGTCTAGGTAATCGGTATGATTCGGGGTTTTGTAAAGGAGCTATATTAACTAGATTAATTTATATTTATTTATTAAACAGATGCTTTCATCCAATCCGAGCTCACAGCAGGCCTGGGATTGGCTAACTGCTGAGCTAACACACCTAATCATTACTACTAATAATGAATAATAAAAAAACAATAACAGCAGCTTACGAGACGAGCCCCGTGCCATTAATCTCTGAAAAACATGAGTGAGAGACAAAGAAAAGGAGAGCGAGAGAGATACGAACTTTACTGGATTTCTTCTTCTTCTCCTGACTCTTCTCATTTCCCACCTCGTCCTCCTCGGGGCTGCCGTCTGACTCTTTATCTGAAACCCCTTCCATCGCCATCACCTGCACACGAACACAGTACAATCATATTAAAGCTGCAGTCTGTAATATTTCTAGATCTGTATTAATCACAGCATTTCAGAGAGGCCGTAAATACTTACACCGACCAGGCATAAGATTATGACCACCTGCCCAATATTGTGTTGGTCACTCTCTTTGCTGTCAAAACAGCCCTGACCCGTCATGCACTGTGTATTCTGACCCCTTTCTATCAGAACCAGCATTAACGTCTTAGCAATCTGAGCAACAGTAGCTCGTCTGTTGGATCGGACCACACCGGCCAGCCTTCGCTCCCCACGTACATCAATGAGCCTCGACCTCCAATGACCCTGTCACTGGTTTTCAGGCCCTGAAATAGGCTCCACCCCTTCCCAAAGAGTTCTGAATGTCTAAACACTTTTTGATATGCATCTCCAGGGATGTTTAGCGTGAGGTGGAGATGAATGCGGTGCAGTTCGTTGCTTGCTATCCTCTGTAACTTAGGGACAACAAAGGTGGAGCTAACTGTGAGCAAAAGAACTTATTCTGCTTCTTCATCTTTTTTTATTGAAGTTTGTAATTCTTACATTAAAAATAAAAGAATGGCTACAAAAAGCTGACAGATGTTAAAAACTTTACTGAAAAACAACGTTAGCACATCGCTAGCTGGCTACGTAACTGCTAAAGCTACTAATGAGAAAAATACATTTAGACTGTAATTACACTTCTATAACAAACACTAACAGAGCTAATACAGGAGCCTGTATATTAAGTATCACTAACGTGCCACTATTAAAATGGCGGATCATGCGATCTTTCATTTCTCGCGATAATCTCTGAGGTAAATGATCCGTTTTTTTCACAGTACGAAGGAGAACATGCCGTACCTTCTGTCCATTCAGCTCCACTGTAGGGTTGTTCTCGATTTCCCATAATCCCTCATTGAAGCCCTTCCTCTTGTTGAGTTTTCCGTATTTCTCTTTGTTGGGTAAATACGGGAAAATATCTTTAGGACCCAGGAATGCCCTGAAACAAGAACCGGTGAGGAACATCATCCCGTGTGATGGAGAGCAAAAGACAAGAAAAGGAAGAAAAATTAATAAGAAAGAAAAAAATTAAGAAGACAAAAAAAAAAGCAAACAAACAAAAAAAAACAGATGGAAAAATAAAAAAAAACAAACAAACAAAATAAATAAGTAAATAAATGTAAATAAATAAATAAATGAATGCAGCGTGTCAGGAGCGTGAACAGACTACAACTCGTACACTATTCACGACTTGAGTCTGAACACGACTCTCAGAAATGTTTACAAATATGAACACAGAATCTGTGGTGAATATTTCTAATATTAATCTGTAAAATAAACGAGGAGTGTGTGAGTTTCTCTCCTCAGCTGATGTCAGGTGACCTCATGTTGGCTCTGAGGGTTTGGGTTCTCCTTCCCTGGAGTTCTGTAACCAGTTCTTCCTGTGAAGTGATATTCCTGATATTCCCGATTGCATCATAAGCGCTTACGTTTCATGAGTTCCGAAGAAGAAGATGGGGAATTTAGCGTTGGGAGGCTTGACCGCTCCGTCCGGCACTTCATCAATCTGAAACCGCATGAAGAATTCAATTATAATTAATTACATTAAACGTGTTACCGTACCAGACACGCCTTTAAACTCCGGTCATCAATCACATCATCTCCTCACCCGAGCAGGCCAGTGAGGATAACCCTTCATCTTAGCGAAGATCAGATCTCCGGCTTTATAATCACGAGCCATGGTGAAGAACGCTGGAACAAAAAACCCTGAAAGAGGTGAAAAAGTGTCAGGTGACATCACTGTGATGTCATCATTGCAATAATGATAATAACAGTGGTCAGCCTTACAGTAATAAAACACCATCATAATGATAATATCCTAATGGAAACAGACTGTCCATCATCAGGACACTGAGAACAAACCCCTGACTTTGAGACTGATGGACAGACAGAAGGACAGGCAGACAGAAGGACAGACAGACAAATTGGCAGACAGACAGAGACAAATAGGCAGGCAGACAGACAGAAGGACAAACATACAGACAGACAAATAGGCAGGCAGACATACAGAAGGACAGACAGAAGGACAGACAGACAAATAGGCACACAGAGACAGAAGAACAGCCAGACAAATTGGCAGACAGACAGAAGGACAAATTGGCAGACAGACAGACAGAAGGACAGACAGACAGAAGGACAGACTGACAGAGAGGCAGACAGACAGAAGGATGGACAGACAGACAAATAGGCAGACAGACAGACGGACAAAATGGCAGACAGACAGACAGAAGGACAGACAGACAAACAAATAGGCACACAGACAGACAGACAAATTGGCAGACAGACAGAAGGACAGACAAATAGGCAGTCAGACAGACAGACAGAAGGACAGACAGACAAATAGGCAGACAGACAGACAAGGAGGCAGACAGACAGAAAGACAAATAGGCAGGCAGACAGACAGAAGAACAAACAGACAGACAGAAGGACAGACAGACAAGCAAACAGACAAATAGGCAGACAGACAAACAGACAACTTGGCAGACACACAGAAGGACAGAAAGAAGGGCAGACATAGACAGACAGACAGAACAGGTACAGGTAGGCAGACAGACAGACGGAGACAGATATCATAAGTGTTCTAAGATAAAAATAACAGTATCCACACACACACACACATACATACACACACAAACCATGTTTACCAGAACACAGCCTGTCTGTATGAGGTCCATGCGCGGTGCATGCTGGGTAATTCCCAGTGAATTCTATTTATTCCAAACTACACCTTTAATGTTTAAGGCACGTTTTTTTTGTTTTAAACGCAACTCTGCAGCGCCACACAGTGGAACATCATGAAACTGAGGGCACTGCATCGCCAACATCGGCCACAGTCTTATCAACTTGTTTAAAAATAAATATTTATACGATACAAAAGTCACGAGACATAAAAACCACAAAGTTACTAAAGTTAGACATGGTGTTGGGGAAAAAGTGACGTCACGTTACTACCAGTGCAGTTACTGTAATCCATGCACTTGCAAAAAGCACGCATTTATATCCACAACATCCTCATTTATATCCACAACATCCTCATTTATATCCACAACATCCTCATTTATATCCACAACATCCTCATTTATATCCACAATATCCTCATTTATATCCACAATATCCTCATTTATATCCACAACATCCTCATTTATATCCACGACATCCTCATTTATATCCACGACATCCTCATTAATATCCACAACATCCTCATTTATATCCACGACATCCTCATTTATATCCACGACATCCTCATTTATATCCACAACATCCTCATTTATATCCACAATATCCTCATTTATATCCACAATATCCTCATTTATATCCACAATATCCTCATTTATATCCACAATATCCTCATCCTCACAATATCCTCATTTATATCCACGACATCCTCATTAATATCCACAACATCCTCATTAATATCCACAATATCCTCATTTATATCCACAATATCCTCATTAATATCCACAATATCCTCATTTATATCCACAATATCCTCATCCTCACAATATCCTCATTTATATCCACAACATCCTCATTTATATCCACGACATCCTCATTTATATCCACGACATCCTCATTAATATCCACGACATCCTCATTTATATCCACGACATCCTCATTAATATCCACGACATCCTCATTTATATCCACGACATCCTCATTAATATCCACGACATCCTCATTTATATCCACGACATCCTCATTAATATCCACGACATCCTCATTTATATCCCCAATATCCTCATCCTCACAATATCCTCATTTATATCCACGACATCCTCATTTATATCCACGACATCCTCATTTATATCCACGACATCCTCATTTATATCCACGACATCCTCATTTATATCCACGACATCCTCATTAATATCCACGACATCCTCATTAATATCCACGACATCCTCATTTATATCCACGACATCCTCATTTATATCCCCAATATCCTCATCCTCACAATATCCTCATTTATATCCACAACATCCTCATTTATATCCACGACATCCTCATTTATATCCACGACATCCTCATTAATATCCACAACATCCTCATTTATATCCACAACATCCTCATTTATATCCACGACATCCTCATTTATATCCACAACATCCTCATTTATATCCACGACATCCTCATTAATATCCACAACATCCTCATTAATATCCACAACATCCTCATTTATATCCACAACATCCTCATTTATATCCACAATATCCTCATTTATATCCACAATATCCTCATTTATATCCACAATATCCTCATCCTCACAATATCCTCATTTATATCCACGACATCCTCATTAATATCCACGACATCCTCATTAATATCCACAATATCCTCATTTATATCCACAATATCCTCATTAATATCCACAATATCCTCATTTATATCCACAATATCCTCATCCTCACAATATCCTCATTTATATCCACGACATCCTCATTAATATCCACGACATCCTCATTAATATCCACGACATCCTCATTTATATCCACGACATCCTCATTTATATCCACGACATCCTCATTTATATCCACGACATCCTCATTAATATCCACGACATCCTCATTTATATCCACGACATCCTCATTTATATCCACGACATCCTCATTTATATCCACGATATCCTCATTAATATCCACGACATCCTCATTTATATCCACGACATCCTCATTAATATCCACGACATCCTCATTTATATCCCCAATATCCTCATCCTCACAATATCCTCATTTATATCCACGACATCCTCATTTATATCCACGACATCCTCATTTATATCCACGACATCCTCATTAATATCCACGACATCCTCATTAATATCCACGACATCCTCATTTATATCCACGACATCCTCATTAATATCCACGACATCCTCATTTATATCCCCAATATCCTCATCCTCACAATATCCTCATTTATATCCACGACATCCTCATTTATATCCACGACATCCTCATTTATATCCGCGACATCCTCATTTATATCCGCGACATCCTCATTTATATCCGCGACATCCTCATTTATATCCGCGACATCCTCATTTATATCCGCGACATCCTCATTAATATCCGCGACATCCTCATTAATATCCGCGACATCCTCATTAATATCCGCGACATCCTCATTTATATCCACGACATCCTCATTAATATCCCCAATATCCTCATTTATATCCACAATATCCTCATTTATATCCACGACATCCTCATTTATATCCACGACATCCTCATTTATATCCCCAATATCCTCATCCTCACAATATCCTCATTTATATCCACGACATCCTCATTTATATCCACGACATCCTCATTTATATCCACGACATCCTCATTAATATCCACGACATCCTCATTAATATCCACGACATCCTCATTAATATCCACGACATCCTCATTAATATCCACAATATCCTCATTTATATCCACAATATCCTCATTAATATCCACAATATCCTCATCCTCACAATATCCTCATTTATATCCACGACATCCTCATTAATATCCACGACATCCTCATTAATATCCACGACATCCTCATTAATATCCACGACATCCTCATTAATATCCACGACATCCTCATTAATATCCACCACATCCTCATTAATATCCACGACATCCTCATTTATATCCACGACATCCTCATTAATATCCACGACATCCTCATTAATATCCACGACATCCTCATTTATATCCACGACATCCTCATTTATATCCACGACATCCTCATTAATATCCACGACATCCTCATTAATATCCACGACATCCTCATTTATATCCACGACATCCTCATTTATATCCACGACATCCTCATTAATATCCACGACATCCTCATTAATATCCACGACATCCTCATTTATATCCACGACATCCTCATTAATATCCACGACATCCTCATTAATATCCACGACATCCTCATTAATATCCACGACATCCTCATTAATATCCACGACATCCTCATTAAATCCACGACATCCTCATTAATATCCACAATATCCTCATTTATATCCACAATCCTCATTTATATCCACAATATCCTCATTAATATCCACGACATCCTCATTAATATCCACAATATCCTCATCCTCATAATATCTGAGAGAATCCCATTAAAAATGCATCATGTAATATTCACACGCAGATGCTTGATCCCTTCCACAGCCAGATTTCCAGACGCTACACAACATTTCTAAGTTCTGCAGCTAGTTTAAGCTTTTAAAGCACCAAGACATTTCTAAACTAATGTCACCGCACAACGTTTAAAGAGATAAATGTTGTAAAAAGTATATTATGACCAGAATTTTACCTGCGTTTAATTTTATCAGCACCAACTCAGGAAACAGCACGCGCCTTCTCTCGTCCCGCGCAGCTCAGCATCCGACTGTACCAAACACGGGGTTAACTCAGGGGGGAGAAATGACCTCATAATAATTATTTAAAGAATGATTTAAAGTTCATTCAAGGTAACACTTTATAGAATGGTTTAAATATTGTTATTTAGATCAAATCTGATCATCAAACGTATATTTAACTGCAATAAAATATGTGATTGTTTCTCATTTTAAACGACGAGCTCCCCTATGGAACAATTTCAGTCAAGTAGGCGAAAATAAACCCGGAAGTTTTTACGGTGTTAAATATTTACAAAATAATATATTTCCGTGGTAATTTTTTTTTGGCATAGCAAATATTCCTTTTATTGACATAAACATCAATGCCATTAGAGTATTTAATGTTTTAATAAAGAAATAAGCTAATAATGAATGACGTTAAACTTTCGAGAAGAACTATGGTTCAATTCCAAATAGCATCACACTCCCGATAAAAGTGCACTACATAGGGTAAAAAAAAAAAAATCATTATTCCTATTCCTTGTCAAGTGCACTTTATTTTCACTCTGTGGCAGTTTTTTGGAATTCAGCCTGATTTTGTGTTCGGCTGAGTAGAGACGAATGCAGTTCAATTACACGTTATTGGCGCCCTCTGGTGGTCAGTTTTACTGATTACACTCAAGTCAGGTCAAGAAGCTTTATTGTCATTCATTCAATGAAAATACATTTCAAAATACAATTGAAAACAAATCACAAATATTATATAATAACTGATTAAATAACTGAAACTATGAAAAACAAACAAACAAAAAACATACAAGAAAAAACCCAAATAACTGCATTTAAACACAGATACACAGACAGACAAAAGAACAGACAGACAGACCCACAGATAAACAGACAGGCAGACAGACAGAGAAAAGAACAGACAGACAAAAGAACAGACAGACAGACCCACAGATAAACAGACAGGCAGACAGACAGAGAAAAGAGGCAGACAGACAGACAGACAGACAAAAGAACAGACAGACAGATAGACAGAGAAAAGATGCAGACAGACAGACAGACGGACAGATCTACAGACAGACAGACAGACAGACAGAGAAAAGATGCAGACAGACAAGAGAACAGACAGACAGACAGATAGACAGACAGACAGGCAAACAGACAGAGAAAAGAGGCAGGCAGACAGAAAGACAGACAAAAGAACAGACAGACCCAAAGACAGACACAGAGAAAAGAGGCAGACAGACAGACAGGCAGAGAAAAAAGGCAGGCAGACAGACAGACAGACAGACAGACAGACCTACAGACAGACAGACAGACAGACAGACAGACAGAGAAAAGATGCAGACAGACAGACAGACAGACAGACAAAAGAACAGACAGCCAGACCCACAGACAGACAGAGAAAAGAGGCAGACAGACAGACCCACAGACAGACAAAAACAGACAGACTGAGCCACAGACAGACAGACAGACAGACAGACAGACAGAGAAAAGAGGCAGACAGACAGACAGAGAAAAGAGGCAGAAAGACAGACAGACAGACAGACAGAGAAAAGAGGCAGACAGACAGACAGACAGAGAAAAGGGGCAGAAAGACAGACAGACAGACAGACAGACACACAGATGGACAAAAGACAGACAAAAGAATAGACAGACAGACAGACAGACAGACAAAAGAAAAAACAGACAGACCCACAGACAGACAAAAACAGACAGACTGACCCACAGGCAGACAGACAGACAGAGAAAAGAGGCAGAAAGACAGACAGTCAGACAGACAGGCAGACAGAGAAAAGAGGCAGAAAGACAGACAGACAGAGAAAAGGGGCAGAAAGACAGACAGACAGACACAGATGGACAAAAGACAGACAAAAGAACAGACAGACAGACAGACAGACAGACAAAAGAAAAAACAGGCAGACCCAGAGACAGAGAAAAGAGGCAAACAGACAGACAGATGGACAGACAGACCCACAGACAGACAGACAGACAGACAGAGAAAAAAGGCAGACAGACAGACAGACAGACAGACAGAGAAAAGAGGCAGACAGACAGACAGACAGACAGACAGACCTACAGACAGACAGACAGACAGACAGACAGAGAAAAAAGGCAGACAGACAGACAGACAGACAGACAGACAAAAGAACAGACAGACAGACAAACAAAAGAACAAACAGACAGACAGACAGACAGACAGACAAAAGAACAGACAGAGAGAATCACAGACAGACAAACAGAGAAAAGAGGCAAACAGACAGACAGACAAAAAACAGACAGACTGACCCACAGACAGACAGACAGACAGACAGACAGACAGAGAAAAGAGGCAGAAAGACAGACAGACAGACAGACAAACAGACAGAGAAAAGAGGCAGACAGACAGACAAACAGACAGAGAAAAGAGGCAGACAGACAGACAGACAGACAAAGAAAAGAGGCAGGCAGACAGACAGACAGACAGACAATGGACAGACAGACCTACAGACAGACAACAGACAGAGAAAAGATGCAGACAGACAGACAGACAAAAGAACAGACAGCCAGACCCAGAGACAGACAGACAGACAAAAGAACAGCCAGAGAGACAGACAGACAAACAGACAGATGGACAGACAGACAGACAGACCCACAGAAAGACAGACAGATAAACAGACAGACAATAGAAAAGACAGACAGACAGACAGACAAACTAAAGATCAACCAGACAGACAGATGGACAGACAGACATACGCACACACATACACACATAAACACACACACACACATACACACATACACACATACACATACACACACACATACATATACATACACACACATACACACACACATACACACATACACACACATACACACGCACATACACACACATACACACACACATACACACACACCACATACACACACATACACACACATACACACACACACACACACAACACACACACACACACACACACACACACACACACTCACACATACACACACACACACACACACATACACACACACACATACACACACACACACATACACACACATACACACACACACACACACATACACACACACACACACACACACACACATACACACACATACACACACACACATACACACATACACACACACATACATACACACATACACACACACATATACACACACACACACAGACACATACACATGTACACACACACACATACACACACATACACACACACATACACACACACATGCACACATACACACACATACACACACATATACACACACAAATGCACACATACACATACACATACACACACACACATACACACACATACACACACACACACATACACACACATACACACACACACACATACACACACATACACACAC
>JAUCMX010000002.1:32287660-32290160 GCA_033459395.1 Hemibagrus guttatus
GTAATGTGTGGAAGGAGTCTCCAGTTTCAGTGCTGTGGAACAGGAAGAGCTGAAGCTGCAACTTTAAAACTTCAGGAGTTTACACTTCTTTGCGGTTTCTTGCTAACGCGACAATCCTGACGGGAGACGGCGTGTGTTTTAGTGACATATGGAATCCATGTTTTTGTATATTTCTATAATGGAAATGTAGCATGTGCAGTTTCTCGGGAATGCTGAAAGAAGTTTCTTAGGATAATGTGGAGGATAATACTTCAGCATCTGTGTTAAAGGTGTGTGTGTGTGTGTGTGTGTGTGTGTGTGTGTGTGTGTGGACACGGCAGGGTCCTGGCGCTGGACACAGAGAGAGAAAGAGAGAGAGAGGTCGTGTGCCAGGTTGTGACGGAGGGAGCGAGGGATGGAGGGAATAGGAGGAGACGGAGAGGAAGACAGGAAGAGGAATGGGCTGTCAGCGAGAGATGAGTAACGAGCAGCATCCTCGGCCGCAGACGACCCGCCGTGGGCCGGCCTGGTAACCACGTCGGCCGGCCAACCTCAGGTCAAAGGTCACCGAGACACCGGAGAGGGACAGCACCGGGAAACGGCGGGATCTGCCACTTAGCTGATGCTACATCAGCACCGGAGGCGCTAACACGGGTCAGGGGTCAGTGCGGCCGTTTCAGAGCGCCGTGATTGTGTAATCATTTATCATAAGAACATTATCATGATACTGAACACTGACCTGAAGCTCATCTTCTGCTGCCTTCTGATGATCTACAAACTCTGACACGTGTCTGATCAACCTAACAGTGTAAGCATAAACATTAGCCCCGAGCCCGACCGCACGTCTCGGACTTCTACACATCTGATGTCACCTTCAGTAAGGAAAGTTCCTGGTGTTCAGAGACGAGCTACGCAGCTGCTTCAGTGGACTTCCTGAGCTCCACATTCAGAGTTTCTGAAAAAAACTCATCAAGTTGCTGAAAAGGTTCCTGTGTTCCTCTGGTGGAAGGACGCCTAAGGTTCTAACCTACTGAAAAACTTCCTGATGGTCTTCCTCTGGAGGATATGTCAAAAGTTCCTGATGAGTCGATTTGAATAGAAATGTTCATGAGAAGTTCTTGACTTCTCTGCTTAAAGGTCTTGGGGCAGTTCCTGGGTTTCTGAGGTCTCTGCTGGAGGAGAACCTGAATGTATTGAGTTCTCAGTTTCCAGTATTTGGGTTCGGGGCAAAGTTCTGTTGGATGAAGATGTGCTTCAGGTACCAGGTTACCCTAACCCTTACTTAAATGTTCCTGGGTTTCTAACAAAGTTCTAAGTTCTTGAGTCACTGAAAAAAGATTCTGAGGTTTATGACAAAGTTCCTCTGGTGGAAACTCTTCTTCTGGAGTTATTGAAAATGTTCCTTGGTTCCTGAAAGTGTTCCTGTGCTGCTGCTGCACCTTTTTGTGAGCTTGTTGTGTTGTCTTCATGTGTTAATATATTTATATGATTTTATCATTAATATGTTAATAATATAAATATTTGTTGTGCATTAAAAAGCCAGAAAAGCTTTGCCGCCTGTTTGTGTAAAGGAAGGCGGTGTCTCCGTCTCCCGCTGCTGCTGCTGCTCTCAGATTAACGTTTCTGTGCTAATTACACCTCCATCCTCTAAAACACAGGAAATGAAATACAGGACGTGGACACGGCTTAATAATTGATGCTGCTGCGTTAGAGGGAATGAGATTAAGAGCAATTAAGACGTCTGGAGGCGTTATTTATTTTAGCTATATGAAAGGACAGGAGAATGGCGTTCGTCAGCAAATGAAGCGTAATGCGTGTTAAAAAGCGTGTTTACTCGCAGCCCGCTTCATGTGTGTGCATGCATTATTCATTCGGCGCTAATTCGTCTCACTGCATCACAGAAATGAACGTCACGTTGTTTTGTGGATTTGAGCACTGTGTGTTTTGTCAGCAGTCTTTAATATTCATTTATACTCTGATCTTCACCTCCTTCTGCTGTCGTTTTTATCGCTCCTCTCTTCACCACAGACTTGTGCTCTTTTTGTGAATTTAAATATTTTATAACGGGAGCCTCCCTTAGCTTCATTAACCAACTTACATTAGCATAACTTTAACTTTTACTGATGATGACTGATACAGAGGCCACGCCTACTTTAGTGATGATGACTGATACAGAGGCCACACCTACTTTAGTGATGCTGACTGACTCAGAGGCCACGCCCACTTTAGTGATGCTGACTGACTCAGAGGCCACACACACTTTAGTGATGTTGACTGACACACAGGCCACACACACTGTAGTGATGTTGACTGACACACAGGCCACGCCTACTTTAGTGATGCTGACAGATAGGTCTACTTTAGTGATGTTGACTGACACACAGGCCAGCCTACTGTAGTGATGCTGACAGATAGGTCTACTTTAGTGATGTTGACTGACACACAGGCCACGCCCACTTTAGTGATGCTGACTGATACAGTGGGCCCTACCCACTTTAGTGATGCTGGCAGATACAGAAGC
>JAUCMX010000002.1:32295160-32317660 GCA_033459395.1 Hemibagrus guttatus
GAAATAAACAAAGACAGCGCGGCTCCGGGACCGAGAGAGAGAGAGAGAGAGAGAGAGAGAGAGAGAGAGAGAGAGAGAGAGAGAGCGTGTGGCGTAGGGGAGCCCAGTGGTGTCACCGCTAACGCTAATGCTGTTAGCATCATCCAAACTCCATCTAGCAGCCTAACAGGCACGTCCTACTTTAGAGGCCACTCTGGATCAATACTGTCAATAAAGCTGCTTTTTTCCCCAAACCAAAAATCCGTCTGTGTGTGTGTGTGTGTGTTTGCGTGTGTGTGTGTGTGTGCGTGCGTGTGTGCGTGTGAGAGAGAGAGAGAGAGAGAGAAGAGAGAGAGAGAGAGAGAGAGAGAGAGAGAGAGAGAGAGAGAGAGAGAAATATAGTCGGAGAATTAAATACAATGAAGTTTTCTTCTCTTTCTCGCTCTGTTATCATCTACCGCTGATAAACAAGCCGGGTTGCCAGATTGAACTCCAATATGAGAAACGGATCCGCGGGAATCAGCTGGGAATTCATCCGGGAAGGAGAGAGAAATGAAAACTGTGGCCCCCGGAGCAGAAACACTGCGTCCCTGGACGAGTGAACCGTGAACCCTTGCTCTACTTTTCCTTCCTTTTATATATATAAACACACACACACACACACACACACACACACACACACACAGTCAGACACACTCTCTGAACCATTCCTGGGTTTTTCCTGAGCTGTTCTACATCTGTGTCTTTACTGATACTGAAAATATTCCCCAGAAGTCTGAGGTGTAGAGGATCTCAGGAGCCCACGAGCCTAATTATCTTCTTTTTTATTTTTATTTACAGCAGAGGAAACCGAAATGGACTTAAATTTATTAACTGCTCAAAATAAATCAAATCTAAATATGAATAAAAGAACATAAATATTTTTCAGCTCTGTCCTTCACTTACTTTAAGCTTTTAAATATTATTTATTTGTTTATTTGTTTGTTTGTTTGTTTTATGGAAACAGTTCAACTCTTCAAACTAGAAAATCAATAAAGGTTGTGAATTTCATAAATAGAGCGAAGTATAAATAGAATAAAATCAATACAAACAAAAAAGAATTTTTTAAACATCTCCTGTTTAAAAAAATACATTTCTTTTTTCAAATCAATATTTACACAGTTTTCTAATTTTACACAAATATTTACAGTTTTCTCTGACGTCTAATCGAACAGCTGCTATCAAACTGACCCCGAGAGACCGGCGATCAGATCTGTGCCTCTCTAACAGACACAAATTCATTCATTATTTAATCATCAGTTATGTAGATAAATGTTTTATTTATTTATTTATTTATTTATTTATTTATTTATTTATTTATTTATCAATATAAATATAAACAAACAAAACAAAACAAACAAATAAATAATTTTGTTGATTCTTAATGACCATTTTAATGAACAGCTTTGGTGCAATTTTCAGAAATAAATGTCCAAAAAAAAAAAGAAAAAAAAAAAAGCTAAATATTTCAATATTCGGATTCTTTTTTTGTTTGTTTTTATTTATTCGAATAAACGTCTAAACATATTCCAGATCTTAGACATTTACCTAAGAATTTTCTTTTTAAAAAAACAATTTAATATCGAATATTTTAACAGCCTTCTGCTGCTCTGTGGTCTTTCGTTCTCCTGCCTTTCATCGCCTCTCGTCTTTAAACGATTGTGTTTTATTCCTGGAGAAAAGATCGGGGAAAGCTTCTCTAAATGCAACAATAAACGCTGTGTGTAGAATTTACTGACAGATAAATGACTGGAATCCTGAACACATTCATCCTTATTTCTTCTAATGTGTGTGTATATGTTGATGAGGGTTCTGTAAATGCTGGGTGCCAATATTTCTACACAGCCTCAGCATTCAGAGCATTTCATTTGGAATGGAATCTACAGTGTAGAGTTGAAATTCTATAACCGAGCAAATTTTGCTGAATTAATGCTGAGGTTTTTTTTCTCTGTATTATAATGTTGAGTAACACAGAGGATTATTAGCCTTCGATTATTAATTATTTGTATTATTTTTAGCTTTAATCTCCTATACACGATGTTTACGTGCTTTAATCTGTTATAACGAGACCTCGGCCTCCGCAGATTTATTCCCTGTACAAATAAAGCGGCGATGGAACAAATCATTCCACTTCATTTTATTTATTTTTATGTTTTAATGGCGGCGGATCCACATGGAGCTGCCGCTTTATTAGGTATAGAGATGCAATAAAGCAGCAGCACAGAGAACCATACGAGCGTGTGTGTGTGTGTGTGTGTGTGTGTGTGTGTTTAGATGCAACATGAACACTCTGATCTTAAATCTCCTGCAAATAATAATAAAAACAGCTGAAAATAATACAGAAGAGTTCTCAGGTCCTCAGACAAAGGTTCTCCGCTCCCTAAAAGGCTCTCTTTAGAACCCGAGGTAAAGGACACAAGGAAGTGTTCTAAAGAGAACCTTTAAGGGTTCCAACAGCTGTAAGGGTTCTAGAGTTAGACGTCTTTTATTAGGAGTCACGAAGAGAAGAGAAACATAGAGACGGGCGAAGAGAGGGATGGCGAGGAGAAAAAAGGAGAGGAGGAGAGGCAGGGTGGGCGAGAACAGAAAGAAGAGAAAAGGAGACAGGGAAGAACAAAGGAGGAGAAAAAGAGCAAAAGAGCGGAGCAAGGAGAAGAAGAACAATCTGGAGTAATGAGGATGAGAGAAGAAAGAGAGAAGAGAGGAGGAGAGGGGAGAAAAGGAGAGACAGAAGAACAGAGGAGGAGAAAAGGAAGGGAAGAGAGGGGTGGAGTGCGTTAAGAAAGAGGAGGAATAAGAAGAAAGAAAAAGAGAATCTTTAATCTTTAAAATCTTGAAATCTAATCAAAAACAAAGGGAAAAATCTGATTAAAGAATTAAATATGAATAAAATTAAATCCTTAAAAATTAAAACAAAAATGAATCAGAATCAAAATTTAAAGAAATTTTTTTTTTTTTAAATCGAAATGTCAAGTATTTAAATCCATAGAAAAAACAAAACAAAACAATGAAATTTCAGAATCTAGAAAATTAAGAGAAAAAAAAAAATCTATCTAAAATAATCTATCTTTATCCAAAAACAAAAATCCTCTAATCTAAAAAATCCAACTGCAGGTTAGGTAAAGAGCTTAAAGTTTTATTTCCATTAAACTCCACGTCACTACATCTCAGATCTGTATGTCTGAGATTAATATTTAGTTTCTCATTTTTTTAAAAATCAATAACAAAAATATAAATCTATTGAAAATACAGAACAGAGAAAAAAATCATACTCGAGTAATTGTATGAGTTTGATTTAAAAAAGTGACGTTAGGATTAAAGCAGGAGCCTTACAGCACACACACACACACACACACACACACACACACACACAGACTTCTACTGGGAAATAAAGAAGAGGGAGTGTGTTTGTGTGTTTAACTCCTCGGTGATTACGTCATGGTGTTTGAACACGGAGGAACCACGACAGAAAGAAACCCACGCTGCTGGAGTTAGTCCTGAAAGCAGTGTGTGTTGGAGCAGTGTGTGTTGGAGCAGTGTGTATTAAAGCCGTGTGTGTTTAGGTGTCAGCATTGAAGTGTTTTCAGCGTCGCCCGCGGCTCCGGTCTCAGCTCTTCTTTAACGCAATCCCACAATGCTCTGCTGCGCCCTGCGGCTCGCTTGATGTGGAGACTCGGATCAATAGTGTGATGGACAGAGCTGGTAGCTGCAGTGGCCAATCATTTTCCTGTGTGTGTGTGTGTGTGTGTGTGTGTGTGTGTGTGTGTAGTTCTGTTCAGCATGAAAGCTAAAGGACAAGGAAGAGAAAATGTGCCAACTCTTTTCTCTCTCTCTCTCTCTCTCTCTCTCTAAAAAAAAGTTAAATATAGTTTGCAGAAAATAAACACTGCACATATTTTTCTCTCTGTTTCTCTGACGCTGACGTGATCTCTGCTGAAAAATAAAATAAAAGATTTTTATACATATCTAGGCTAAGAGGCATGAAGAATCTAAACAGGGATTTGGGATGTACAGAATAACAGGCGTTTATGGTTTGTGTTGTTTTAGATTAGCCATGATATTAGCGGTATGTTTTTGCCTCAGATTTGAAAGATTCACAGCAGTAGATGTTGTTACGCGTTAATCCTGCGATCGCTAACAAACGCCAGGCTAGCGATGCTAATGTTTTACTACAGTGAGGCATAAAAACTTTTTGCATCATGTCTCTCTGATGAGGCGACTTAAGGACAAAAACACCTAGCTAGCTAGCTAGCGTCCTGCTATTAAACTAACTGATGCAGTGTTTGGCTTTCTGCCAAAAGTGGTGCTTTGTCTCATGGTCCCTAAATCCAGAGCTAAGTCAATGTAGGCCCTTGGTTGCTGTTGTAGAAAGCACATTATTAACATTTCCATTCACCCAGATGAGGATGAGGGTCGCTTCTAAGCCGGGTTCCTCTCAAGGTTTCTTCCTCAGATCATCTCATGGAGTTTTTCCTCAGCACCATCACCTCAGGCTTCTCATTAGGGATAAATATTAGAGATAAATAATAAATGTAAACTTTAGATTTTTTATAATATGTTTCTATCCTTCTGTAAAGCTGCTTTGAGACAAGGTCCAGTGTTAAAAGCGCTAAACAAATAAAGTGAATGGAATTGAATATAATCGCATGATGTTTAAAGTTATGGGGTTTTTGTTTTAGATTGTAATGTAATATTATATATATTATTATTATTATTGTTTTCGTGTGAAATCTGACTTCAGATGGCATCAGAACCGAATTCTGAAATTTATTTATTTATTTGATTTATTTATTTATTTTGTAAATAATTTTCCAAACAATATATTTAAAAAAATGTAATATTAATAAACTGAATAAAAATATAATAAAAAATAATTGTATTATTTTGTGCAGATTTATGAGATCCCAAATCTGTTCCAGTTCCAGGGTTTAGTACGTCCACATGCGGGACAGTTGAAGTGGGGGGACAGCTGAATACTTCTAAATCACGGGAAATTTGACTAAAAAAACAAAAAAACGAACAAACAAAACAACTAACAATAACTATAACAATAATTTTTGTCATTAAAATATTTGTATAAATGTATTTTCTCTCCATAATGAAACACAATGGTCATGAAACACTAGTGAGAATATGTAAAAAAACAAACAAAAAAAACATCTTTTATTAATAAAAAGTTTTTGGAGTGTGTATTTCTTTTAAGGAGTTTCTCTTAAATGAACAGATTTTGTTGGAATATAACTAATAGCTTGATTTAGTGAGATGAGCGTGAGGACCGAAGCTAAGCTCATTCTTTGCTAATTCTTTACGCTTCATCCTTTGTCCAGTGTGTGTGTGTGTGTGTGTGTGTGTGTGTGTGTGTGTGTGTGTATAAGCAAGTGCATCTGTAAATCACCTGGAAACCACACAGCAGATCCCCCAGTAGCCACTAAGCACTCGCACTATTTACTAGCTCTGCTGCGGCTCGTCCCCGCAGACAGATCACGCCGCCGACAAACACATCAGCGTCCGAATGCCGCCGAGAAATACGCCGCTTATGAAATCATAAATTTCGTCTCAAGTGCTAATTAGCGTTAAGAGCGCGGGCGATTTTATTTATCAACTTTGGCCACAATTAATAACGGCGGGCCTTGAGGCGGGACGCACGCATCACAGCCATAAAAACGTCTCCTCGCGGAGGGGAAGTGGAGGATTGTGGCAGGACCCGGCGGGAAAATAAGTAATTGTGGCCCGTAAAAATTTAATTGCTCTGAAATGCGTCCTAAATTACTGCAGCTTGTTTCTGGGCATTAAGAAGCATGACACTGGGGCTTAGTGTGAGAATGGAACACACACACACACACACACACACACACACACACACTAAACGCCTCTCAACCCCCACAGTTTATATTAAACATTACGCTAGCTTAAGGAAAGAGTTCAGCTACATCACCGCCGGGTGTTTTAGCAGCAAACGGACGCTTCTGTCTCCCGAGACTGCGTGTGATGCCCACACAGACGTCCAGAATGTCCTGATGTGGTCCAGAATGTCCTGATGAGGTTTTTTTCTTTTATTAACTTAAAGAGTGAGAATAAAGTGAGGCTGGTGTGGGAGATACTCTTTATAGCTGCTGTAACAGAAGCGACAACAGGAAGTAAGGGGTTTTACAGACCTGCCATGTTAAATGTATCTATAAACAGATAAAAAGTGTTCTTTAATAAAGGACAGATAGTAACAGTGGTGTAAGAGGAATAAAACACTCGGGGACATGCAGTTAGAGGAAAATAATGAACAGTTACTCTGCTTCAGCACACCTCCCTGTTTGATAGATGATGTATTCAGACTGCTGGGCTTTTAATACATATTCCAGAAGATAACACCACGTGGGAGGAGTGTGTGTGTGTGTGTGTGTGTGTGTGTGTGTGTGTGTGTGTGTATGACACGGGGACTCTTGGTGGTCTCAGTGCTAATTAGGTTTTATTGTGCTGCTCTGGCACTTTCTATGAGCCTGCCAGCGTTTGTGTGGGCAGCTCCCTCTCTCTCTCTCTCTTTCACCCTGTCTCTCTCTCTCTCTCTCTTTCACCCTGCCGTTCTTCTCTCTCTCTCTCTCTCTCTCTCTCGCTCCCCCGCTCTCTCTCTCTTTCACCCTGTCTTTCTCTCTCTCTCTCTCTCTTTCTCTTTCACCCTGCCTTTCTCTCTCTCTCTCTCTCTCTCTCTCTCTCTCTCTCTCTCTCTCTCTTTCTCTTTCACCCCGCCCCTCTCTCTCTCTCTCTCTCTCTCTCTCTCTCTTTCCCTTTCACCCTGTCTTTCTCTCTCTCTCTCTCTCTCTCTCTCTCTCTCTCTCTCTCTCTCTCTTCCCTTCTTTTCACCCTGCCTTTCTCTCTCTCTCTCTCCCCTGCTCTCTCTCTTTCACCCCACCTTTCTCTCTCTTTCTCTCTCTCCCCCTGAGGCCTCTAACTAATAATAAGTGAAAGAGTCACTTTGGAGGTCATAAAGGTTGCCTGCTTCCTCTTTATCCTCCTGTCATTCGGTGTGAAACAAACCATGCCACATTAGCATTAAACAGAGAGCTCTGTGGTCACATTAATCATCAGTGGATATCAAGCTCCTGCTTCACTGCACCTACAGCAGAAGACCCACCACCATCAGGGCGTCTCACTTCCACAAGAAGCCTTAACTGCAGTAAGTGCTCCACCTGCATACAGTAACTCATCTCCATGTCAAGGCCCAGTACCATTAGCATTCCCAATTATACCAGAAGGAGCTTCTTCATAAACCAGCCCAGTATCACAGGAGGATCAGCTCCACCAGGAGGTTAATCTCTATCAGGAGAGTACTCAGCTTCTCTAGGATACATGTCCTTAACAACAACAAAATGCCAGCTCAGCTCCACTAGATGCTTTACCAGCTTTTTCTGAAGAGACCATCTCCACTAGAAAGCTCAGCTCCACCAGGAGGCCCTGCTACAACAATAGGCTCAGTTAAATGGGAAGCCATGCTCCATCTGATAGCCTAGCTCCACTAGAAGGACAAGCTTCAAAGAAAGCCCAACTACCACAAGAATGTCCAGCTCCAACATCAGGCCCAAGTCTACCAGATCAGCTCCATCATTTGGCACAGCTCCACCAGATCAGCTCCATCATGAGGCTCAGCTCTACCAGATCAGCTCCACCATGAGGCACAGCTCCACCAGATCAGCTCCATCATGAGACCCAGCTCCACCAGATCACCTCCACCATGAGGTCCAGCTCCATCATGAGGCCCGGCTCCACCAAATCAGCTCTATTATGAGGCCCAGCTCCACCTGATCAGCTCCACCATAAAGCCCAGCTCCACCAGATCAGCTCCACCATGAGGCCCAGCTCTACCAGATCAGCTCCATCATGAGGCCCATCTTCACCAGATCAGCTCCACCATGAGGCCCAGCTCCACCATGAAGCCCAGCTCTACCAGATCAGCTCCATCATGGGGCCCAGCTCTACCAGATCAGCTCCACCATGAGCACCAGACAGATCAGCTTCATCAGTGGCCCTGCTCCACCCCAACTATAAACCCAGATGCTGACACATTTCATTTTAAATGTGTCCATGTCTAATCTTAGATTTTGTGTTGCAGTTTTTAATTAACGCCTTATTAACGCTACATCATGATTAAGCATTTAGCAACTTTAGTGATGATCAGATCAATTACAGAAACTGACAGGAGGCCCACAAGCAGCAGGAGATGCGCCTCACTCACACACACACACACACACACACACACACACACACACACACACACACACACACACTGCAGAAGCAAAATTAGACAATCCAAGACAAAACTCATCTCATTCCTCTCCTCCTCCTTTTGTAGTTTTTGACACGCTCGATGTCGGATGTGTGAAATGACCACTGGCGTTTCGTCGGACTTTGATCGCTTTGCAGCCGACGCATTTGCAGTATGAGCTTCTCTGTGCTTCCATGACACTTATTGTGTAGAATTACATCGCTGACATGTTCTGCGTTTTTGTAGCACACACGATGGAATAGCTGGTCGATGTTTGGATGATTTTTATTTCTGTAAGATCGTAAAACTCTCCCGCTGACCGTCTCACTTGCAATAACTTGCATCACTCTGTAATATTAGTGAGAGAGAGAGAGAGAAAAAGAGAGAGAGAGAGAGAGAGAGAGAGCATGTGTGTGTGTGGAAAGCATAGATAATGTGAAAATGTACAAGCTAGATGTTAATCTCTAATGTGTGTTTGGATATTTAACAAATAAAGAAGTGCTTTTTTACACAACAAAGTGAATTTAGACATTTAGGAAATTAACTGTGAATAAAAAGACTTTTAGAGGACGCTAATGAAATAAACACACACTCCTCCGTGGCAGGGTCTGTAGCAGGGTTACGCTACAGAAGTCCGGCTGCTCTTGGGATTTTAAACCCCCACACTGGTTTGAAAGCGTCTCCTGATTATCCGTGTTCTGTAACATCAAAAATATGTCAAACACAATATTTGTAATAGTCTGAAAATGTGATGAATAATTCTGCTTCTGTGCTAACGCTGCTCGTCTCCCCGGTCTCTCCACATCAGCGTGTTTCATTTCGGATTCTGTGTTATAGTCTCTCTTTAATTAAACTCTGATGTTTAAGTATTTAGCAGGATTAGCGATGTGCAGATCGATTAGATATACATACGAAGTCAGAGTCGAACTGAAATACATCCAAATGAACCCAAAATGTAACCGTCAGCAGTGTTACGTCTTATAACAATTAATAATAAAAAACACCACGGCAAACTCACACTTATAGAAAGGTCAAAATCCGACGTGACCAGCGAACATTCCCGAGGAGTAAGACCTGCAGACTGACTCCACTCTCTAACACCACTGGAAGACCATCTACTCCAGAAAGTCCTGTTAGAAAAGAAGGTCCAGGTCCAACAGAATATTAACCTTTACCAAGGAGCCCAGCTCCACCAATGAGCCTTCTTCCCACGAAAAGCTCCGCTCCACCAGAGAACCCTCCTCAACCTGAGAGCCCAGCTCCATCAGAGAACCTTCCTCCACCAGAGAGCTCAGCTCCACCAGAACATCCTCCTCCACCAGAGAGATCATCTCCACCAGTAAGCCCTTCACCACCAAAAGCTCAGCTCCACCAGAGAACTCAGCTCCACCAGAGAGCCCTGCTCTACCAAAAAGTTCAGCTCCACCAGAAAGCCCTCCTCCACCGGAGAGCCCAGCTCCATCAGAGAACCTTCCTCCACCAGAATGCCCTCTTCCACCAGAGAGCCCTGCTCCAGCAGAACACCTTCCTGCACCAGAGAGCCCTCAACCACCAGAGAGCCCAGCTCCACCAGAACATACTCCTTCACCACAGAGCCCAGCTTCACCAGAGAGCCATGCTCTATCAGTGATCCCTCCTCCACCAGAATGCTCTCCTCCACCAGAGAGCTCAGCTCCACAAGAAAGCCCAGCTCCACCAGAACACTCTCCTCCACCAGAATGCCCTCCTCCACCAGTGATCCCTGATCCCTGATTTTGACACAGGAATCCTGGATGAACGTTTTGAAGTGCTGAACCAGTGTTTTAGAGCAGAACGAGTTTCCCGTGTATTAAAGCATCACATCGTCGCGTCTGATCTCCACAGAAACCCCTGACACTGCGTCAGACATTGCGGGTCGTTAGCTCTGATCACTTCCCCATAAAACGCTCTCACTCTTCTGTATTTGTTCTACACACTCAGATTTTAGAAAGCACCACAGCACGTCTTTTTCCCCACTAGTGATTACATCATTAACATTTTCGGTGGATTTGAAGCGAGGGGACCGGGAGACAAGGACCCCTGCAGTGAGCTGTCAAATTGACCAGATTACTCGTCCTTTTGAAGCTCGTCTACTCGGAGATAAAGTGGAGCTTTAGCAGCGCTCAGTAG
The DNA here is from genome assembly GCA_033459395.1 of Hemibagrus guttatus. Classification (NCBI taxonomy): domain Eukaryota; kingdom Metazoa; phylum Chordata; class Actinopteri; order Siluriformes; family Bagridae; genus Hemibagrus; species Hemibagrus guttatus. Next base: position 32,305,578 of record JAUCMX010000002.1, read on the forward strand.
GGCAGCGGCTTTGATTCCTCAGTGCTGTGACGACGCCTCGCAGGGGGTCTGTGTGTAACTAATCTCTAATCACGGATGAGCAGTGCCGGAGTGCTGTGTTGATCTTTTAAAGAACTCTTTTCGAGACAGAGTGAATTGGGTAATGGTGCGATATCACACGATAGACGGCCTGTGAGTTTTTCCTCCTGAGAGCCTGAGTGGAAGCCAGAACCTCGTCGCTGAGTGAGACGGTGACTTGCATTAGTCCTAAACTCGGCGATCGGAATCATCCGGAAAACAAGAGCCAGTTAACGACGATCTACAAAGTAACTGGCTAAATGTTTCCAATGTTACGTAACAGCATCATCATTTACTAACACTAGACCTCATTTATTACACAGGAGATCCGTTCCGGGTTTTCCTCTCCAGACTTTAGCTCCTACCTGAAACTAGCTTGTTTTTTTTTTTATGTTAGAAGAACTTCGTGCCATCCCCCATGACCTCTCCTTATGTGTGTATAGAGGCTTTATAGAGGAGCTTGAAAGGAAGCAGCGATGATTGAGAATATCTGTAGCTAGTACACTTAGCTTACTTTGCTAATCTAATCCTAGCAGGAAGCTGAGCGTGGAACACGTCAATCAGACATCTGATATTCACACAAACTAGCGTGTTATTTTCTTTTTTCTAAACACATCCTTTTTAAATTTTTCTGCATTTAAAGCATACAGATATACACATATTCTCAGTAAATTTTATGTTACAGTCAATTAGCGCGTTATTTGCTTTGTTCTTAATAAGTCAGCTTTATACTGTATGTAGCTGCTATTGTTTTACATCTGAACCACAACCAAGCCACGCCCACAAGCAAACTATGACTTGTTGCCTGTTGAATGTAGAGTTGGCCTCCATATTGTGGCGCATCGTGTGTTTTGGCTCCGCCCGCTTCCTGTCCTTTTGCACTTTTGCAGAGAAGAATGCGTTCCGCTCCTCCTCTCGCTTTAGCAGCCGAACAGACCATAAGTGCTGCAGGATGATCCTCGCTGTCAGGAGCAGGAATTTCATAAAGCCCGATCAAATTAGCAAGAACCCGGAGGAGATTAAGGGCGACTATCTCAAGGCTGCGTTTCTCCGATAAGCGCACCTAAGGCGACCTTTTCTCAGGCACACAATTACCTCGCCGCGGGCTTCGCCGCTCAGCCCAGTTTCATCAGGGGTTTAATTAGTATACAAATAAACCCCCCTTATCTGCCTCGCGCCCTAATTGGCCTGTCTTTACTGCTGCCTGATGTGTAGGAGAGCAGGACGCTGTAATTAGGGTGACCGGCTTCACCTTTCTCTCTCACATGCCCTAGCGCACTCGGGTCTCCTGGGGTTTAGGATGAGGCCCTGAAGCCTGAGAGGGGAAGAGGGCTTTGGTATTTTCGTTGCCACACAAGCTGCAGACTTTTCTAGAACTGGGCTTCGGCTCCGTCCCGATTCTTTCCTCATGCTTCTGTCTTCTTCCCCCGAACCCCCGCCTTCCCCACACCAGCTAGCGTCTATCGATTAGCCCTCGCCAACGCTCCAACAACTTAATATCGGGTGACAGCGCAGAGAGATCTCAGAGTAATTAGAGTTCAGGGCAGAGGATGAGAGCGAGGGAGGAGGGCGAGAACGGAGAGAACAATTAGATGCCTGTGTTATTAAACTTGATTCATCCTCACTTCTCTATCTTCCCTGGAAAGGTGCCGAGGGTTTTGGGCCACTGAGCACAGTGAATTGGAGCAGCCTGAAAACGATCGTCTCCTCCACCACTGCTTCTGCTTCTGCTCCTGCTTTATCTTCTTCGCCTCCGGTCACGTTCCAGTGGCACCTTCTAATAACCAGAGAGAGAGAGAGAGAGAGAGAGAGAGAGAGAGAGAGAGAGAGAGAGAGAAAATAAATCAGCTCTGTTAGTTAAAGACTTGACTTTAGTTGTGTTGTTCACTTGTGTTATCATTGTTATAGTGTAATAAATCCTGCATGGCTTCTTCAACAGTCCCTTCTGCTGAGTTCTGGACTCTGATTGGTCAGAAGGTGGTGGTCCATTCTCTCTACTGACTGTAGCGTAGGTTTATATTAATACCTTATCGTTTCTATAGCAACAGCTCATTCACAGGGACGTGTAGAGCTCGCGCTTCACCGATAATAAACAGATTAAATACTTTTATGTAACTGTTAATATGTTGGAGATGTTTAAGTGTGAGACAGTCAGAGGTGAAGCTGGAAGTATCTACAGGAGAGAGGAGTTTACACTTCTTTAGGGTTTCTCAGGAACAACAGACGACAAGCTGGGAGAATAAAACACTTGGGGACGTGCTGTTAGAGGAAAACAATCTGAATAATTCTTTCTTTCTTTCTTTCTTTCTTTCTTTCTTTCTTTCTTATTTATTAATTATAATTTTTAAAGCTTTCCTTCTTTCTTATTAAAGTTTTTTTTTTCTTTCTTTTTCCCCATCGCTGGACATTTCTTGTGTGTTTGATGGCTGGAAGCTGTGAGTGAGTGTCAGGACTGACAGTATCCCCCCCCAAAAAAGCAAATGCTCTATGGTGGCTTAGAGAAATATATATGGAGAAAGACAAAGGAAGGAGAGAGAGAGACAGAGAGAGTCTCTGGAGGACACACCTCTGACACAAGATCAATTCTCTCCATCTTTTTTTCTCGGGTCCTGATAACAAACCTCACACACACACACACACACACACACACACACACACACACCCCGCACACACACACACAGAGTAAAAGTACACACACTTTCCTTGTTTTCACTTCCATAAATCTTTACCATATATGGAGCAAAATCAGTCACACAGACACTTGAAGACACGCCCACTCAGAGTTAATTTCCATATTCGTACAGAAAGACACGCCTCCTGTAAACCGTGTTGGTATTTTTGTTGGCAGTGAGTTAGTCAGTGTGTAAATCTGCAGCACAGGCCGAGCTTGTAGCCAGGAACTCGAGTTATTCCAGTCGTAAACACGAGGCGAGCAGTAATCAGAACCGTAACACAATTTGAGGACGAGGATGAGGACACGTTGTTTTGGACTCTGCATGAGGTTTGAGATGTAATTCACTGAGACCGCAGCTCCCAAACTGTCAAAGTGAAAACACACGGCACGTCTGCTTTTGCTTTGGAGCTCAGCCTTCAGTCGTAAGGATAACACGGAGCTTTATGTAAAACACACACAGGCTTCCCTCTGCATGTGTGTGTGTGTGTGTGTGTGTGTGTGTGTGTGTGTGTGTGTGTATGGAATCGTATAAACTTTCTCACGTTGACGGCTTAATCATAATCGGCAGTTCGACTTTTCCAGAGGTTCCGTCTTGACTGTATGAAGTCACGTTAAAAACAAACATGGCAGCAGCTTCCACAGATTCACTCCATGTCTAATAAACACTTCCTGTCTTATTCCGTGGAAAAATCCTTGGCAATCAGAGGCATCAATGTGTGTGTTTTGGTGGGGAGATTTTGCTGTATTCTGACCAGTGGTTATCAAGGTAAAAGTTTACACACACACACACACACACACACACACACACACACACACACACACACACACACACACACTTTCATTGAATAAAGTAAACTGTGGGTTAAACTGACCAAAATTCTGCCAGATTTACAAAAGTTTAGCTGAATTTTAAGTGAAGAAGCCGTTATTTGTCACATATACGTTACTGCACAGTGAAATTCTGTCTTCGCATATCCACTCCTTAGAGGGTTGGGGCCAGAGTGCAGGGTCAGCCATGTGGCAGCGCCCCTGGAGCAGGGGGAGGGCCTGAGGGTCTTGCTCAAGGGCCCAACGATCAACAACTCAGAGCCTTAACCACTTTTTGTTGGTAATTAGCTGTAAAAACTAGCAAGTACATGGAACAGCTGATTTACTTTCAGACACAAAACACCTCATACTCAGAGAGACAGGAAAATAAGAAAAATGGAGACTAAATGCTGACAAAGTGGCTTATAAAAATGATATATACAAATCCTCCAATAATGCAGCTCAGCCATTGCAGCTACTCCTTAAATAAAAGTGCTGTTATTTAGTCCTGATTGATGGCTAATTGTGTTAGTGTTTGTTTATGAATTTGTCATTAATATGACGTGATTTAAACATGACAGCATAATAAACTCAAAGCAGATCTTATACTATCAATTAAGGTTCATATTAGTGAGTCTCCTTATATGGAAATTCAGGAAGTAAGTGTAGGATATAGAAGTATATCTGAACGGGACAGTGGTGAGCACAGCGCTGCTGGTGTACGGGCTCCTGCGAGTGATTTAGGAGTGAATGTGTTTGTATAGTGTGCAGTAAACGAGGCTGTAATCCGATTGGCTGGAAAATCAGCCAACGTTGTGTTCCTGATTGGGATTTTAACTAAAGCACAAACCCAAACCTTGTGTCAGCGTGGAAAGCGGACTCATCGATCCGATTACACGTGACAGGAGGACCTGGGAAGAAGAGTCCGTCCTTTCATCCTGCATGTCCACATTTGCAAGCAATCAGTGTGAAGTCGTGTTTATTTCGTCACATGCTGTCTGCTTTCTCAGACGCTTTCGACCCGGCGAGGTCGCAGAGCAGCGTGTGATGAGCAGTGACGGCTCTCGCTCTGGCTCTTGTTAGTCTCGTTAGCTTTAAACGAGACCAGAGCTGCCCTTTTTGTAGTTGGACAAGGACACTGGAACGGTACTTTGTGACCCGGAGCTCCCGTCTTTGATGGGATTATCAAGGAGTCTTTGACCGAAAATGTCGTCATGAACGTCACAAATCATTACCTTCCCTCCTTCTGTCATCCCTCCTTTCTTCCCTCCCACTCGGAGCGGCGGAGAGGACATGCTGTCCAGATGAGCTAAATGTCCCTCATTAGTGTGGCATGTTTGTTTTGGATCAGTGCTGCAGAGATCATGCAGAAGATGCTGTCCTTAAACTTTACTCAGTTCATCTTAATTCATTTTAAATTCCGAATAAAAGAGCTCAGAATGCTGGGAGCAGACTTTAACGCTGTTAGCAACAGGCTTGTTGTAGAGACTGAATATCACTGCTTGATGATTTGTTTTAATAACATTTGTAAGAGCTGCATTATTTATTTATTTACTTTTAGAAAAAGCTGGAAGGGATTTGTTCAGTTTCTTGAGTTAGAGACAGAATCAGTTAGGCAACTAAATATTGTATTGTGGTCCTCACAGTCCTCACTAGCTAGCTAGCTAACATGACAGGAATTCTGGTTACTACTTGATGCTAAGTCTAATTAAAAGCATAATTTGAATAATATAAAGTCTTTTTTCAACACATCTGAGGAAAATGTTCCGGATGAACCTATAGCTTGTAGCTTGTGTGAAAGTGTTTATCCTAGCTTAGAAACTAGCGTAAACATTTAAGCGCTAAGTGTGTTAAAAGTGTGGTTAACTTCACGCATTTCACCAACATAAAGCAATGAAAAGAAAAACAATACAAAAAAAAAACAATGTTACCTTGGATTGTCAATATATAACATCATCATTAAATTCTGAATGAGACCTGAAACAAATCGGAAGTAGACGAATCCTAACGGAGTATCTCTCTCTCTCTCTCTCTCTCTCTCTCTCTCTCTCTCTCTCTCTCTCTCTCTCTGAAACATCTGCCCATTTTCCCTGTCGAGGTTGCGTTGCCGGGTTACAGCAGGTGTTCGTTACGTGGTTGTCATTTGGTAACCAGCTGCGATGTCACGTCCATGTCATCCGTGACCTCACACTGACCTCCACAAAGAGAGACCTTGGAGAGAATCATGTGCTGAATACACATGTACAACCTTCCCACCCCTCCACACACACACACACACACACACACACACAAACACACACACACACACATGCACAAGGACACTGCTGGAGGCCAGGACAGGTTCTCATCAGCCCTGCCAGTCATTGGGAAAACACACACACACACACACACACACACACACACACACACACACACACATACACCAACGTGAATCTTAACTCTGTGTCCTGTTTGGATTGTTCTCAGAGGTGTTCAGGTGTGTGAATCAGGTGATACATTTGAATGGAAATTCATTTGTTGATTTCCACCAGATTTGATTTGTGTGTGATGATGAAAAGTTGATCACGTGTGAGTTACTGAGTGTGTGCATGATGCTGCTGATCACAGACCACACCAAAACCTCACAGACCACACCACAACCTCACAGACCACACCACATCCTCACAGACCACACCAAAACCTCACAGACCACACCACAACCTCACAGACCACACCACATCCTCACAGACCACATCACATCCTCACAGAACACACCAAAACCTCACAGACCACACGACATCCTCACAGACCACACCAAAACCTCACAGACCACATCACATCCTCACAGACCACACCAAAACCTCACAGACCACATCACATCCTCACAGACCACACCAAAACCTCACAGACCACACCACAACATCACAGACCACACCACATCCTCACAGACCACATCACATCCTCACAGAACACATCAAAACCTCACAGACCACACCACATCCTCACAGACCACACCAAAACCTCACAGACCACACCACATCCTCACAGACCACACCACATCCTCACAGACCACACCACAACCTCACAGACCACACCAAAACCTCACAGACCACATCACATCCTCACAGACCACACCACAACCTCACAGACCACACCACATCCTCACACACCACACCACATCCTCACAGACTACACTACAACCTCACAGACCACATCACATCCTCACAGACCACACCTCATCCTCACAGACCACATCACATCCTCACAGACCACACCTCATCCTCACAGACCACACCACAACCTCACAGACCACACCACATCCTCACAGACCACACCACATCCTCACAGACCACACCACATCCTCACAGACCACACCACATCCTCACACACCACACCACATCCTCACAGACCACACCACATCCTCACAGACCACACCACATCCTCACACACCACACCACATCCTCACACACCACACCACATCCTCACAGACTACACTACAACCTCACAGACCACATCACATCCTCACAGACCACACCACATCCTCACACACCACACCACATCCTCACACACCCCACCACATCCTCACACACCACACCACATCCTCACAGACTACACCACATCCTCACAGACCACACCACATCCTCACAGACCACACCACAACCTCACAGACCACACCACATCCTCACACACCACACCACATCCTCCCAGACCACACCACATCCTCACACACCACACCACATCCTCACAGACCACACCACATCCTCACAGACCACACCACATCCTCACAGACCACACCACATCCTCACACACCACACCACATCCTCACACACCACACCACATCCTCACAGACCACACCACATCCTCACAGACCACACCACATCCTCACAGACCACACCACATCCTCACACACCACACCACATCCTCACACACCACACCACATCCTCACAGACCACACCACATCCTCACACACCACACCACATCCTCACAGACCACACCACATCCTCACAGACTACACCACATCCTCACAGACCACACCACATCCTCACACACCACACCACATCCTCACACACCACACCACATCCTCACAGACCACACCACATCCTCACACACCACACCACATCCTCACACACCACACCTCATCCTCACAGACCACACCACAACCTCACAGACCACACCTCATCCTCACACACCACACCACTTCCTCACAGACCACACCACATCCTCACACACCACACCACATCCTCACAGACCACACCACATCCTCACAGACCACACCACATCCTCACACACCACACCTCATCCTCACAGACCACATCACAACCTCACAGACCACACCAGTTCCTCACAGACCACACCACATCCTCACACACCACACCACATCCTCACAGACCACACCACATCCTCACACACCACACCACATCCTCACACACCACACCACATCCTCACAGACCACACCACATCCTCACACACCACACCACATCCTCACAGACCACACCACACCCTCACAGACCACACCTCATCCTCACAGACCACACCACAACCTCACAGACCACACCACTTCCTCACAGACCACACCACATCCTCACACACCACACCACATCCTCACACACCACACCACATCCTCACAGACCACACCACATCCTCACAGACCACACCACATCCTCACAGACCACACCACATCCTCACACACCACACCACATCCTCACACACCACACCACATCCTCACAGACCACACCACATCCTCACACACCACACCACATCCTCACACACCACACCACATCCTCACAGACCACACCACAACCTCACAGACCACACCTCATCCTCACACACCACACCCCTTCCTCACAGACCACACCACATCCTCACACACCACACCACATCCTCACAGACCACACCACATCCTCACAGACCACACCACATCCTCACACACCACACCTCATCCTCACAGACCACACCACAACCTCACAGACCACACCACTTCCTCACAGACCACACCACATCCTCACACACCACACCACATCCTCACAGACCACACCACATCCTCACAGACCACACCACATCCTCACAGACCACACCACATCCTCACACACCACACCACATCCTCACAGACCACACCACATCCTCACAGACCACACCACATCCTCACACACCACACCACAACCTCACACACCACACCTCATCCTCACAGACCACACCACAACCTCACAGACCACACCACATCCTCACACACCACACCACATCCTCACACACCACACCACATCACACATAACCCTTTATTTCCAAAACCCTATATTTCAAGAACTCCATATATCCAGAACCCTATATATTTCAGAACCTTAAATATTCAGAACTCTATATGTCCTGGGGAAATGACACTGGAGACTCGTTCCATTGAGGTTAAATAAGTGTCTCCTTATAGAAATCCTCTCCATATGACCGATGACACACATTTATGTTCATGTTTATGACATGTGTTCATTCTACACTCATCTGTTACTATATAAAGCTGGGAGAAAATAAATGAAAAGCTTTCTGACCAATCAGATTGGAGAATTCAGAGACGTGGATTAAAGTGCATGTGTAAAGCCACACTCCAGACCCTCTCACACAGACATGCAGAGGAGACTCAAGTCATCTGCTTGTGATTATTTTCAATCGGATATACCACGAATTCCTTAAAGGACATTTCTCCGTGCACTGCAAAAAGTGTGTGATTACTGCAGGCCGTGTGTGTGAGTGTGTGTGTGTGTGTGTGTGTGTTTGCGCATGAATAACAAAAGCAGGAGGAAAACACGGAGGTCTAACCGCTCTCACATGTTCAATAACACGCAGGGCATCAATCATAATCCTCAGCACTGTGCTGTACATGTGGCCCACAACATTACCCATCATCCTCTGGGGCCGTGCGTGAGAGAGGTCACGCTTCATGAGCTGACATGCAGACAGAAAAACGTCTTACGTTACGTTTAACGTTCTACAGCGTGCAGTACACAGGACCAAAAAATTCACCAAAAAAGGAAAAAATCCTTCACCACCAGCAGTGTGTGTGTGTGTGTGTTAAGTGTGTGTGCTAAGTACGTGTGTTAAGTGTGTGTGCCAAGTACGTGTGTTAAGTGTGTGTGTGTTAAGTGTGTGTGCTAAGAGTGTGTGTGTTAAGTGTGTACACTGTGTGTGTGTATTAAGTGTGTGTGCTGAGTGTGTGTGCTATGTGTGTGTTAAGTGTATGTGTATTAAGCGTGTGTGTTAAGTGTGTGCACTGAGTGTGTGTGTTAAGTGTGTGCACTGAGTGTGTGTGTTAAGTGTGTGCGTGCTAAGAGTGTGTGTGCGTTAAGTGTGTGCACCGAGTGTGTGTGTTAAGTGTGTGTGTGTGTGTGTGTGTGTGTGTGTGTGTTAAGTGTGTGCACTGAGTGTTTGTGTTAAGCGTGTGTGTATGTGTTAAGTGTGTGTGTGTTAAGTGCTAACAAGTGATACAGGTTGCAGGCTGTATTAGCATACATATTTAACTAGCCATATTTAACACCTGCTAAGTGTGTGTGTTAAGTGTGTGCACTGAGTGTGTGTGTTAAGTGTGTGCATGCTAAGAGTGTCTGTATTAAGTGTGTGTGTGTATTAAGTGTGTGTATTAAGTGTGTGTGTATTAAGTGTGTGCACTGAGTGTTTGTGTTAAGCATGTGTGTGCTAAGTGTATGTGTATTACGTGTGTGTGTTAAGTGTGTGCACTGAGTGTGTGTGTTAAGTGTATGTGTATTAAGTGTGTGTGTTAAGTGCGTGCACTGAGTGTGTGTGTGTGTGTGTGTTAAGTGCTAACAAGTAATACAGGTTACAGGCCGTATTAGTGTACATATTTAACTAGCCATATTTAACACCTGCTAAGTGTGTGTGTTAAGTGTGTGCACTGAGTGTGTGTGTTAAGTGTGTGCATGCTAATAGTGTCTGTATTAAGTGTGTGTGTGTATTAAGTGTGTGTATTAAGTGTGTGTGTGTATTAAGTGTGTGTATTAAGTGTGTGCACTGAGTGTGTGTATTAAGTGTGTGTGTATTAAGTGTGTGCACTGAGTGTTTGTGTTAAGCATGTGTGTGTTAAGTGTATGTGTATTACGTGTGTGTGTTAAGTGTGTGCACTGAGTGTGTGTGTTAAGTGTATGTGTATTAAGTGTGTGTGTTAAGTGCGTGCACTGAGTGTGTGTGTGTGTGTGTGTTAAGTGCTAACAATTAATACAGGTTACAGGCCGTATTAGTGTACATATTTAACTAGCCATATTTAACACCTGTTGCATGAACTAGGTTTATTTATAGAATTATTTTTCTTTAAATGGGAAATTTACTTTTTTAAAATTTAGTTCTAGAATTAGCTTGACTAGGTTTTAGCTCCTGTTAAAATCGTATAAGTTAGCTAGCTAGCAACATCCACAGTGTGTTGAGTAGGTGATGGGTCACATCACCACCATGTGAGTTAGCTAGCTAGCAACATCTGTGTCGTCTTGAAGACGTTATAGGCTGTACTAGCACAGTTAGAGTTAGCTTGTTCTCAGAGATCAATTCTAATCGTTCTTCCTATACATGGTGCACTCTGATGCTAATTATTTTGCTAATTTATAAGGAAACATATGCTGGAAAATTAGAATATTTTTGATATAAAAAGTTTTATACTGAACAACTGATGAGAGTCAATCTTGGAGTTGAGGAAAAAAAGTCCAGTAAACCTCGTAGCTCTGAGCGAACACTCATGTTGCAGCTGACCTACACTGTGTGTGTGTGTGTGTGTGTGTGTGTGTGTGTGTGTGTGTGTGTGTGTGTGTGAGATGGATTTGATTAAAGGATTGGGAATCGGTGTCACAGCAGGTTCAGTCGTCCATGTCCGTGTCTTTCACCTCTGACACGCAGCAGCAGTGACGGCGTGTTTACCGAGTGTGTTGTTTGCTCCAGGTTTGCTAACAGAAGCCATATTCTGACAGCATCAGTTTATCACCATGACATGTGTAATTAAATATCAGTGTGTCTCCTCTGGGATAAAACTGAAACAAATACATTACACGTAAAGGAAGGAGGAGTTTCTCTCGAGGTTAATGAGGGACTAGCGAAAGGCACGATCAGAAAAATAACCAAATTTTTATTTATAATGATCTGAACTTTGAGCCAGGGTTGGAAATCATTTTACTATGCAATGGACATCATCACAAAGCTGCTTTAAAGAAGAATTCATGATTTAAATGTATGAATTTATCCCTATCAGACAGTCAGAGCTGAAACCCTCAGAGGAACCTGTAAGAGAACCTCATCCTCATCTGGGGGACACTAGAGAGTGGGATTATAAATCATTATAAACACAGAGAGTGGGATTATAAATCATTATAAACACTGAGAGTGGGATTATAAATCATTATAAACACAGAGAGTGGGATTATAAATCATTATAAACACTGAGAGTGGGATTATAAATCATTATAAACACAGAGAGTGGGATTATAAATCATTATAAACACTGAGAGTGGGATTATAAATCATTATAAACACAGAGAGTGGGATTATAAATCATTATAAACACTGAGAGTGGGATTATAAATCA
>JAUCMX010000002.1:32322660-32352660 GCA_033459395.1 Hemibagrus guttatus
CATCACCACACCATCACCACACCATAACCACACCATCACAACACCTTTGCCACACCATAACCACACCATCACCACACCATCACCCTACCATCACCACACCATCACCCCACCATCACCACACCATCACCCCACCATCACCCCACCATCACCACACCATCACCACACCATCACCCCACCATCACCACACCATCACCACACCATCACCACACCATCGCCCCACCATCACCACACCATCACCACACCATCACCCCACCATCACCACACCATAACCACACCATCACCCCACCATCACCACACCATCACCACACCATAACCACACCATCACAACACCTTCGCCACACCATAACCCCACCATCACCACACCATCACCCCACCATCACCCTACCATCACCACACCATAACCCACCATCACCACATCATCACCACACCATTGCCTCACCATCACCCCACCATCACCACACCATCACCACACCATCGCCACACCATCATCACACCATCACCACACCATCACCCCACCATCACCCCACCATCACCCCACCATCACCACACCATCATCACACCATCATCACACCATCACCACACCATTACCCCACCATCACCACACCATCACCACACCATCGCCACCATCACCACACCATCACCACACCATCGCCCCACCATCACCACACCATCACCACACCATCACCCCACCATCACCACACCATCGCCCCACCATCACCCTACCATCACACCATCACCCTAGCATCACACCATCACCACACCATCGCCCCACCATCGCCCCACCATCGCCCCACCATCATCACACCATCATCACACCATCGCCACACCATCGCCCCACCATCGCCCCACCATCGCCCCACCATCGCCACACCATCGCCACACCATCGCCCCACCATCACCACACCATCACCCCACCATCACCACACCATCGCCCCACCATCACCCTACCATCACACCATCACCCTAGCATCACACCATCACCACACCATCACCCCACCATCACCACACCATCACCCCACCATCACCACACCATCATCACACCATCACCACACCATAACCACACCATCGCCCCACCATCGCCCCACCATCGCCCCACCATCACCCCACCATCACCACACCATCACCCCACCATCACCACACCATCGCCCCACCATCACCCTACCATCGCCCCACCATCGCCCCACCATCGCCCCACCATCGCCCCACCATCGCCACACCATCACCCCACCATCACCACACCATCACCCCACCATCACCACACCATCGCCCCACCATCAGCCTATCATCACACCATCACCCTAGCATCACACCATCGCCACACCATCGCCCCACCATCGCCCCACCATCGCCCCACCATCGCCACACCATCACCCCACCATCACCACACCATCACCCCACCATCACCACACCATCGCCCCACCATCACCCTACCATCACACCATCACCCTAGCATCACACCATCGCCACACCATCACCCCACCATCACCACACCATCGCCCCACCATCGCCACACCATCGCCACACCATCACCCCACCATCACCACACCATAACCACACCATCGCCCCACCATCGCCACACCATCGCCCCACCATCGCCCCACCATCGCCCCACCATCACCTAGCATCTAAGTCATTCTTAGTGTGTCCCAATGAATGAAGCAGGAAAACAACAACAACAGTTCTGCATGTTCTGTAATATTATATAACTCCACATGGACACTGTGAGTTTACGGTGCACTGTGTACATATGAAATAAATCCTGATGATTAATGAAATTTTATTTTGTAAATATAATTAACCAACACAACAATACAACATAATAATAATATAACAAGGCTAATAAAACACAATAACACGACTAATTATTGTCAACAGACAATCCCAATGAATTCTAATTCACTTTAAGCTAATTCAGTTTAAGCTAATTCAATTTCAGTCTAATTTAACTTTAAGACTCTTGGAGATCATTGAACGATTTATTTCTTTAAATTGAGGTTTTAATTTATTTTATTTTTAAAACACCATCTGGATTGTTTGGTTTATTCCTTTTTTCCAATTTTTTTAATAAATAAAGCTTTAATAGAAAATTTGTCTTAAGATCACTCTGATGTATTTCATTAATTAAAGGAATCAAATCCATGAATAGGTTTCAGATAACGAGCTTTCACAGAAACGTTTCAGATTCCAACATAAATCTATAATGATAACAAGTTTTCTCTTTAAACAGAATAAAGAAACTCCACAATGATCACGAAAGACAAACATGATGCTGCATCACTTTCCTTTCACCAGTCTGTTTCGTTTATTTTATTTCAAATATATTTGTAAGGTTTCTAAACAGGTGTTTCAGTTTACTTTAACATGAACATCTGCATCTCAGCTTCACTGAAGTTTCTATTTCACACCTGAGCTACGGCTTTCCTCAGATCGTGTTTAATATAAATTAGACAAAGGGCGTGTTTAATATAAATTAGATATAGGGTGTGTTTAATGTAAATTAGATGTAGGGTGTGTTTAATGTAAATTAGACAAAGGGTGTGTTTTATATAAATTAGATGTATATGAGAGTAAGTTGGGGCGTGGTTAATGTAAATGTGCTTTGATATATTTGGGAGAAATTCAGAGTGCGTTGTTTGTATATCACATGCGAATTATGAGCTGGTGGGCGGGGCTTCATCAGCACTCACAAGATAAAGATACATGTTAGTTTGTAGCCGATTCCACGTTCCTAAACATGGATGGATAACCAGAGTATAAGACATGTATGACTGTATGAACCAGCTGTAACACTGAATGTGTGTATCGCAGTCTGTTCTTCATCGTCCTGCATTTCTGATGATGTCATCAATTTATTTTTTTCTTTGTTGGTTACGACTTCATGTAATTCCTCCTCTTTCTCTCTCTCTCTCTCTCTCTCTCTCTCTCTCTCTCTCTCTCTCTCTCTCTCTCTCTCTCTCCAAAAACCCACAGCGTCTGGCAGAGTCAATCTGACTCTCAGACACGTGAGTCTAATCTGCAGAGTCAACTTTCATCTGAAGGAAAGTAAAATAAAGGCTGAGTGTCATGTTATTTCCACACACAGTGATTTCATTTCATTCTGTACATGCAAGCAGATTGTCCAGATAACATCAGGATGTTTTTATACTGCCTTTAAAAGTGTTTGTGTAATAAAGTGTTTGTGTAATAAAGTGTTTGTGTAATAAAGCGTTTGTGTAATAAAGTGTTTGTGTAATAAAGTGTTTGTATAAATACAGTGTTTGTGTAATAAAGTGTTTGAGTAAACAAAGTGTTTGTGTAATAAAGTGTTTGTGTAATAAAGTGTTTGTATAAATACAGTGTTTGTGTAATAAAGTGTTTGTTTAATAAAGTGTTTGTATAAATACAGTGTTTGTGTAATAAAGTGTTTGTGTAATAAAGTGTTTGTATAAATACAGTGTTTGTGTAATAAAGTGTTTGTGTAATAAAGTGTTTGTGTAATAAAGTGTTTGTATAAATACAGTGTTTGTGTAATAAAGTGTTTGTGTAATAAAGTGTTTGTATAAATACAGTGTTTGTGTAATAAAGTGTTTGTATAAATACAGTATTTGTGTAATAAAGTGTTTGTATAAATACAGTGTTTGTGTAATAAAGTGTTTGTGTAATAAAGTGTTTGTATAAATACAGTGTTTGTGTAATAAAGTGTTTGTATAAATACAGTGTTTGTGTAATAAAGTGTTTGTATAAAGACAGTGCTTGTGTAATAGTGTTTGTATAAATGCAGTGTTTGTGTAATAAAGTGTTTGTGTAATAAAGTGTTTGTATAAATACAGTGTTTGTGTAATAAAGTGTTTGTATCAATACAGTATTTGTGTAATAAAGTGTTTGTATAAAGACAGTGTTTGTGTAATAAAGTGTTTGTATCAATACAGTGTTTGTGTAATAAAGTGTTTGTATCAATACAATGTTTGTGTAATAAAGTGTTTGTATAAAGACAGTGTTTGTGTAATAAAGTGTTTGTATAAATGCAGTGTTTGTGTAATAAAGTGTTTGTGTAATAAAGTGTTTGTATAAATACAGTGTTTGTGTAATAAAGTGTTTGTATCAATACAGTATTTGTGTAATAAAGTGTTTGTATAAAGACAGTGTTTGTGTAATAAAGTGTTTGTATCAATACAGTGTTTGTGTAATAAAGTGTTTGTGTAATAAAGTGTTTGTATAAATACAGTGTTTGTGTAATAAAGTGTTTGTATAAATACAGTGTTTGTGTAATAAAGTGTTTGTATAAAGACAGTGCTTGTGTAATAGTGTTTGTATAAATGCAGTGTTTGTGTAATAAAGTGTTTGTGTAATAAAGTGTTTGTATAAATACAGTGTTTGTGTAATAAAGTGTTTGTATCAATACAGTATTTGTGTAATAAAGTGTTTGTATAAAGACAGTGTTTGTGTAATAAAGTGTTTGTATCAATACAGTGTTTGTGTAATAAAGTGTTTGTATCAATACAATGTTTGTGTAATAAAGTGTTTGTATAAAGACAGTGTTTGTGTAATAAAGTGTTTGTATGAAGACAGTGTTTGTGTAATAAAGTGTTTGTGTAATAAAGTGTTTGTATAAAGACAGTGCTTGTGTAATAGTGTTTGTATAAATGCAGTGTTTGTGTAATAAAGTGTTTGTGTAATAAAGTGTTTGTATAAATACAGTGTTTGTGTAATAAAGTGTTTGTATAAAGACAGTGCTTGTGTAATAGTGTTTGTATAAACACAGTGTTTGTGTAATAAAGTGTTTGTGTAATAAAGTGTTTGTATAAATACAGTGTTTGTGTAATAAAGTGTTTGTATCAATACAGTATTTGTGTAATAAAGTGTTTGTATAAAGACAGTGTTTGTGTAATAAAATGTTTGTATCAATACAGTGTTTGTGTAATAAAGTGTTTGTATCAATACAATGTTTGTGTAATAAAGTGTTTGTATAAAGACAGTGTTTGTGTAATAAAGTGTTTGTATGAAGACAGTGTTTGTGTAATAAAGTGTTTGTATCAATACAGTGTTTGTGTAATAAAGTGTTTGTATAAATACAGTGTTTGTGTAATAAAGTGATTGTATAAATACAGTGTTTGTGTAATAAAGTGTTTGTATCAATACAGTGTTTGAGTAATAAAGTGTTTGTATAAAGACAGTGTTTGTGTAATAAAGTGTTTGTATCAATACAGTGTTTGAGTAATAAAGTGTTTGTATAAAGACAGTGTTTGTGTAATAAAGTGTTTGCATAAATACAGTGCTTGTGTAATAAAGTGTTTGTATCAATACAGTGTTTGTGTAATAAAGTGTTTGTATCAATACAGTGTTTGTGTAATAAAGTGTTTGTATAAAGACAGTGTTTGTGTAATAAAGTGTTTGAATAAATACAGTGTTTGTGTGATAAAGTGTTTGTATCAATACAGTGTTTGTGTAATAAAGTGTTTGTGTAATAAAGTGTTTGTATACAGACAGTGTTTGTGTAATAAAGTGTTTGTATAAATACAGTGTTTGTGTAATAAAGTGTTTGTGTAATAAAGTATTTGTATAAATACAGTGTTTGTGGAATAAAGTGTTTGTGTAATAAAGTGTTTGTATAAAGACAGTGTTTGTGTAATAAAGTGTTTGTGTAAATACAGTGTTTGTGTAATAAAGTGTTTGTATAAATACAGTGTTTGTGTAATAAAGTGTTTGTATAAATACAGTGTTTGTGTAATAAAGTGTTTGTGTAATAAAGTGTTTGTATAAAGACAGTGTTTCTGTAATAAAGTGTTTGTATAAATACAGTGTTTGTGTAATAAAGTGTTTGTATAAAGACAGTGTTTGTGTAATAAAGTGTTTGTATCAATACAGTGTTTGTGTAATAAAGTGTTTGTATCAATACAATGTTTGTGTAATAAAGTGTTTGTATAAAGACAGTGTTTGTGTAATAAAGTGTTTGTATGAAGACAGTGTTTGTGTAATAAAGTGTTTGTATCAATACAGTGTTTGTGTAATAAAGTGTTTGTATCAATACAGTGTTTGTGTAATAAAGTGTTTGTATAAATACAGTGTTTGTGTAATAAAGTGTTTGTATAAATACAGTGTTTGTGTAATAAAGTGTTTGTATCAATACAGTGTTTGAGTAATAAAGTGTTTGTATAAAGACAGTGTTTGTGTAATAAAGTGTTTGTGTAATAAAGTGTTTGTATAAAGACAGTGCTTGTGTAATAGTGTTTGTATAAATGCAGTGTTTGTGTAATAAAGTGTTTGTGTAATAAAGTGTTTGTATAAATACAGTGTTTGTGTAATAAAGTGTTTGTATAAAGACAGTGCTTGTGTAATAGTGTTTGTATAAATGCAGTGTTTGTGTAATAAAGTGTTTGTGTAATAAAGTGTTTGTATAAATACAGTGTTTGTGTAATAAAGTGTTTGTATCAATACAGTATTTGTGTAATAAAGTGTTTGTATAAAGACAGTGTTTGTGTAATAAAATGTTTGTATCAATACAGTGTTTGTGTAATAAAGTGTTTGTATCAATACAATGTTTGTGTAATAAAGTGTTTGTATAAAGACAGTGTTTGTGTAATAAAGTGTTTGTATGAAGACAGTGTTTGTGTAATAAAGTGTTTGTATCAATACAGTGTTTGTGTAATAAAGTGTTTGTATAAATACAGTGTTTGTGTAATAAAGTGATTGTATAAATACAGTGTTTGTGTAATAAAGTGTTTGTATCAATACAGTGTTTGAGTAATAAAGTGTTTGTATAAAGACAGTGTTTGTGTAATAAAGTGTTTGTATCAATACAGTGTTTGAGTAATAAAGTGTTTGTATAAAGACAGTGTTTGTGTAATAAAGTGTTTGCATAAATACAGTGCTTGTGTAATAAAGTGTTTGTATCAATACAGTGTTTGTGTAATAAAGTGTTTGTATCAATACAGTGTTTGTGTAATAAAGTGTTTGTATAAAGACAGTGTTTGTGTAATAAAGTGTTTGAATAAATACAGTGTTTGTGTGATAAAGTGTTTGTATCAATACAGTGTTTGTGTAATAAAGTGTTTGTGTAATAAAGTGTTTGTATACAGACAGTGTTTGTGTAATAAAGTGTTTGTATAAATACAGTGTTTGTGTAATAAAGTGTTTGTGTAATAAAGTATTTGTATAAATACAGTGTTTGTGGAATAAAGTGTTTGTGTAATAAAGTGTTTGTATAAAGACAATGTTTGTGTAATAAAGTGTTTGTGTAAATACAGTGTTTGTGTAATAAAGTGTTTGTATAAATACAGTGTTTGTGTAATAAAGGGTTTGTATAAATACAGTGTTTGTGTAATAAAGTGTTTGTGTAATAAAGTGTTTGTATAAAGACAGTGTTTCTGTAATAAAGTGTTTGTATAAATACAGTGTTTGTGTAATAAAGTGTTTGTATAAAGACAGTGTTTGAGTAATAAAGTGTTTGTATAAAGACAGTGTTTGTGTAATAAAGTGTTTGTATCAATACAGTGTTTGTGTAATAAAGTGTTTGTATAAAGACAGTGTTTGAGTAATAAAGTGTTTGTATAAAGACAGTGTTTGTGTAATAAAGTGTTTGTATAAATACAGTGTTTGTGTAATAAAGTGTTTGTATCAATACAGCGTTTGTGTAATAAAGTGTTTGTATCAATACAGTGTTTGTGTAATAAAGTGTTTGTATAAAGACAGTGTTTGTGTAATAAAGTGTTTGTGTAATAAAGTGTTTGTATAAAGACAGTGTTTGAGTAATAAAGTGTTTGTATAAAGATAGTGTTTGTGTAATAAAGTGTTTGTATAAATACAGTGTTTGTGTAATAAAGTGTTTGTATCAATACAGCGTTTGTGTAATAAAGTGTTTGTGTAATAAAGTGTTTGTATAAAGACAGTGTTTGTGTAATAAAGTGTTTGTATAAATACAGTGTTTGTGTAATAAAGTGTTTGTATCAATACAGCGTTTGTGTAATAAAGTGTTTGTATCAATACAGTGTTTGTGTAATAAAGTGTTTGTATAAAGACAGTGTTTGTGTAATAAAGTGTTTGTGTAATAAAGTGTTTGTATAAAGACAGTGTTTGTGTAATAAAGTGTTTGTATAAATACAGTGTTTGTGTAATAAAGTGTTTGTATAAATACAGTGTTTGTGTAATAAAGTGTTTGTGTAATAAAGTGTTTGTATAAATACAGTGTTTGTGTAATAAAGTGTTTGTGTAATAAAGTGTTTGTATAAAGACAGCGTTTGTGTAATAAAGTGTTTGTATAAATACAGTGTTTGTGTAATAAAGTGTTTGTATAAATACAGTGTTTGTGTAATAAAGTGTTTGTATAAATACAGTGTTTGTGTAATAAAGTGTTTGTGTAATAAAGTGTTTGTATAAATACAGTGTTTGTGTAATAAAGTGTTTGTGTAATAAAGTGTTTGTATAAATACAGTGTTTGTGTAATAAAGTGTTTGTGTAATAAAGTGTTTGTATAAAGACAGTGTTTGTGTAATAAAGTGTTTGTGTAATAAAGTGTTTGTATAAAGACAGTGTTTGTGTAATAAAGTGTTTGTATAAATACAGTGTTTGTGTAATAAAGTGTTTGTGTAATAAAGTGTTTGTATAAATACAGTGTTTGTGTAATAAAGTGTTTGTGTAATAAAGTGTTTGTATAAATACAGTGTTTGTGTAATAAAGTGTTTGTATAAATACAGTGTTTGTGTAATAAAGTGTTTGTGTAATAAAGTGTTTGTATAAAGACAGTGTTTGTGTAATAAAGTGTTTGTATAAATACAGTGTTTGTGTAATAAAGTGTTTGTGTAATAAAGTGTTTGTATAAATACAGTGTTTGTGTAATAAAGTGTTTGTATAAAGACAGTGTTTGTGTAATAAAGTGTTTGTATAAATACAGTGTATGTGTAATAAAGTGTTTGTATAAAGACAGTGTTTGTGTAATAAAGTGTTTGTATAAATACAGTGTTTGTGTAATAAAGTGTTTGCATCAATACAGTGTTTGTGTAATAAAGTGTTTGTATAAAGACAGTGTTTGTGTATTAAAGTGTTTGTATAAATACAGTGTTTGTGTAATAAAGTGTTTGTATAAATTGTGTTTGTGTAATAAAGTGTTTGTGTAAAAAAGTGTTTGTGTAATAAAGTGTTCGTAATCTAGCCATGGGGGTCACAGTCCAGTGACTTCTGTGCCGGTCCCAAGCCCAGATAAATAGAGAGGGTTGCGTCAGGAAGGGCATCCGGCGTAAAACATTGCCAAATTTAACCATGCGAATCGTCAGTACGAATTTCATACCGGATCGATTGAGGCCCGGTTTAACAACGACCGCCATCGGCGCCGTTGACCTACAGGGCGCCGGTGGAAATTGGGCTACTGTTGGTGGAAGAAGTAGAGGAGGGAGGAGAGTGCACAGACAGAGAGAGAAGAGGAAAGGTAAGAGTGTAGGACTGAGAATAGGAACTCTGAATGTTGGTACTATGACAGGGAAAGGTAGAGAGCTGGCTGATATGATGGAGAGAAGGAAGGTGGATATACTGTGTGTACAGGAGACCAGGTGGAAGGGTAGCAAGGCTCGTAGTATAGGAGCAGGATTCAAGCTGTTTTATTATGGTGTGGATAGTAAGAGAAATGGGGTAGGTGTGGTCCTGAAGGAGGAGTTTGTGAGGAATGTCCTGGAGGTGAAGAGAGTGTCAGACAGGGTGATGAGCCTGAAGTTAGAGATTGAAGGGGTGATGTTGAATGTTGTTAGTGGTTATGCCCCACAGGTAGGTTGTGAGTTAGAGGAGAAAGAGAGATTCTGGAGTGAATTAGATGAGGTGATGGAGAGTATTCCCACGGGTGAGAGAGTGGTGATAGGAGCATTTTAATGGACATGTTGGTGAGGGGAACACAGGTGATGAGGAGGTGATGGGCAAGTTTGGAGTTAAGGAAAGGAACCTTGAAGGACAGATGGTAGTGGACTTTGCTAAGAGGATGGACATGACTGTGGTTAACATTTATTTTCAGAAGAGGGAGGAGCATAGAGTGACTTACAAGAGTGGAGGTAGGAGAACACAGGTAGACTACATCCTATGTAGAAGAGGCAATCTGAAAGATATTAGTGACTGTTAAGTGGTAGTGGGAGAGAGTGTAGCCAGACAGCATAGGATGGTGGTGGGTAGGATGACTTTGATGGTCTGTAAGAAGAAGAGGTCAAAGATAGAGATAGAGAAGAAAACCAAGTGGTGGAAGCTGAAAAAGGAGGAATGTTGTGAGGAATTTAGACAGAAGTTGAGGCAGGCTCTGGGTGGTCAGGTAGTGCTGCCAGATGACTGGGAAACTACAGCAGAAGTGATCAGGGAGACAGGGAGAAAGGTGCTGGGTGTGTCATCTGGAAGGAGGAAAGAAGATAAGGAGACTTGGTGGTGGAATGAGGAAGTTCAGGATAGTATCCAGAGGAAGAGGTTAGCCAAGAAGAAGTGGGACATGGACAGGACTGAAGAGAATAGACAGGAATACAAGGAGTTACAGCGCAGAGTGAAGAGGGAGGTGTCTAAGGCCAAGCAGAAGGCATATGACGAATTTTACACTAGGTTAGACACTAGAGAAGGAGAGAAGGACTTGTACAGGTTAGCTAGGCAGAGGGATCGAGATGGGAAGGATGTGCAGCAAGTTAGAGTTATTAAGGATAGAGATGGAAGGGTGCTCACAAGTGAGGAGAGTGTACAGAGGAGATGGAAGGAGTACTTTGAGGAGCTGATGAATGAGGAAAATGAGAGGGACAAAAGAGTAGAAGGGGTGAACTCTGTGGAACAGAAAGTAGATAAGATTAGAAAGGATGAAGTCAGGAAGGCTTTGAAGAGGTTGGAAAGTGGGAAGGCAGTTGGTCCTGACGACATCCCGGTGGAGGTCTGGAAGTGTCTGGGAGAGGCAGCAGTGGAATTTTTAACTAGTTTGTTCAACAGGGTTTTAGAGAGTGAGAGGATGCCTGAGGAATGGAGAAGAAGTGTGTTAGTGCCGATCTTTAAGAATAAGGGTGATCGGCTCTGAGCCCCTTCCTGTTTGCTATAGTGATGGACCAGTTGTCAGAGGAGGTCAGACAGGAGTCTCCTTGGACAATGATGTTTGCAGATGACATTGTGATCTGTAGTGAGAGCAGGGAGCAGGTGGAGGAAAACCTGGAGAGGTGGAGGTTTGCGCTGGAGAGAAGAGGAATGAAAGTCAGTGGTAGTAAGACTGAGTACATGTGTGTGAATGAAAGGGAGGGAAGTGGAACAGTAAGGTTACAGGGTGAAGAGGTGAAGAAGGTACAGGAGTTTAAGTACTTGGGGTCAACAGTCCAGAGTAATGGAGAGTGTGGGAAAGAGGTAAAGAAGCGAGTGCAGGCAGGTTGGAATGGGTGGAGAAAGGTGTGGGGAGTTCTGTGTGATCAGAAAATATCAGCGAGAATCAAGGGGAAGGTGTACAGGACAGTGGTGAGAGCGGCCATGCTGTATGGTTTAGAGACAGTGTCACTGAGGAAGAGACAGGAGTCAGAGCTAGAGGTAACAGAGCTGAAGATGTTGAGGTTCTCTTTGGGAGTGACAAGATTGGACAGGATTAGGAACGAGTACATCAGAGGGACAGCTCATGTTGGACGTTTGGGGGACAAAGTTAGGGAGGCCAGATTAAGATGGTTTGGACATGTTCAGAGGAGGGAGAGTGAGTATATTGGTAGGAGAATGTTGGACATGGAGCTGCCAGGCAGGAGGCAAAGAGGAAGGCCAAAGAGGAGGTATATGGATGGAATTAATGAGGATATGAAGCTAGTGGGTGCAAGTGTTGAGGATGCAGAAGATAGGGATAGGTGGAGAGAGATGATTCGCTGTGGAGACCCCTGAAGGGAAAAACCCAAAGAAGAAGAAGAGTGTAATAAAGTGTTCGTGTAATAAAAAGTTTCTATAAATACAGTTTGTGTAATAAAGTGTTTGTATAATAAAGTGTTTGTATAAACACAGTGTTTGTGTAATAAAGTGTTTGTATAAACACAGTGTTTGTGTAATAAAGTGTTTGTGTAATAAAATGTTTGTGTAATAAAGTGTTTGTGTAATAAAGTGTTTGTATAAACACAGTGTTTGTGTAATAAAGTGTTTGTGTAATAAAATGTTTGTCCAATAAAGTGTTCGTGTAATAAAATGTTTGTGTAATAAAGTGTTTGAATAAATACAGTGTTCGTGTAATAAAGTGTTTGTATAAATACTGTGTTTGTGTAATAAAGTGTTTGTGTAATAAAGTGTTTGTATAAACACAGTGTTTGTGTAATAAAATGTTTGTGTAATAAAGTGTTTGTATAAACACAGTGTTTGTGTAATAAAGTGTTTGTGTAATAAAGTGTTTGTATAAACACAGTGTTTTTGTAATAAAATGTTTGTGTAATAAAGTGTTTGTATAAACACAGTGTTTGTGTAATAAAGTGTTTGTGTAATAAACTGTTCGTCTAATAAAGTGTTTGTATAAATACAGTGTTTGTGTAATACGTTGTTTGTGAAATAAAGTGTTTCTGTAATGAAGTGTTTATATAAATACAGTGTTTGTGTAATAAAATGTTTGTGTAATAAAGTGTTTGTATAAACACAGTGTTTGTGTAATAAAGTGTTTGTGTAATAAAGTGTTTGTATAAACACAGTGTTTGTGTAATAAAGTGTTTGTGTAATAAAGTGTTTGTATAAATACAGTGTTTGTGTAATACGTTGTTTGTGAAATAAAGTGTTTCTGTAATGAAGTGTTTATATAAATACAGTGTTTGTGTAATAAAGTGTTTATATAAATACAGTGTTTGTGTAATAAAGTGTTTGTGTAATAAAGTGTTTGCATAAACACAGTGTTTGTGTAATAAAGTGTTTCTGTAATGAAGTGTTTGTATAAATACAGTGTGTAACAAAGTGTTTGAATAAATACAGTGTTTGTGTAATAAAGTGTTTGTATAAATACAGTGTTTGTGTAAGTGTTTGTATAAATACAGTGTTTGTGTAATAAAGTGTTTGTGTAATAAAGTGTTTGTGTAATAAAGTGTTTGAATAAATACAGTGTTTGTGCAATAAAGTGTTTGTATAAATACAGTGTTTGTGTAATAAAGTGTTTGTGTAATAAAGTGTTTGTATAAACACAGTGTTTGTGTAATAAAGTGTTTGTGTAATAAAGTGTTTGTATAAACACAGTGTTTGTGTAATAAAGTGTTTCTGTAATGAAGTGTTTGTATAAATACAGTGTGTAATAAAGTGTTTGAATAAATACAGTGTTTGTGTAATAAAGTGTTTGTATAAATACAGTGTTTGTGTAAGTGTTTGTATAAATACAGTGTTTGTGTAATAAAGTGTTTGTGTAATAAAGTGTTTGTGTAATAAAGTTTTTGTGTAATAAAGTGTTTGAATAAATACAGTGTTTGTGCAATAAAGTGTTTGTATAAATACAGTGTTTGTGTAATAAAGTGTTTGTGTAATAAAGTGTTTGTATAAACACAGTGTTTGTGTAATAAAGTGTTTGTGTAATAAAGTGTTTGTATAAATACAGTGTTTGTGTAATACAGTGTTTGTGTAATAAAGTGTTTGTATAAACACAGTGTTTGTGTAATAAAGTGTTTGTGTAATAAAGTGTTTGTATAAATACACTGCTTGTGTAATAAAGTGTTTGTGTAATAAAGTCTTTGTGTAATAGTGTTTGTATAAATACAGTGTTTGTGTAATAGTGTTTGTATAAATACAGTGTTTGTGTAATAGTGTTTGTATAAATACAGTGTTTGTGTAATAAAGTGTTTGTGCAATAAAGTGTTTGTATAAATACCGTGTTTGTGTAATAGTGTTTGTATAAATACAGTGTTTGTGTAATAAATTGTTTGTGTAATAAAGTGTTTGTATAAATACAGTGTTTGTGTAATAAAGTGTTTGTGTAATAAAGTGTTTGAATAAATACTCTGTTTGTGTAATAAATTGTTTGTATAATAAAGTGTTTGTATAAATACAGTGTTTGTGTAATAAAGTGTTTGTGTAATAAAGTGTTTGTATAAATACAGTGTTTGTTATACAACACACAACCTCACAAACATCTGCACTTTAATAGACAACAACACACAACCTCATAAACATCTACACTTTAATACACAACACTTCATTACAGAAACACTGTATTTATACACACACTATTTATACAAACACTTTATTACACAAACACTTTATTACACACTCTTTATTACACAAACACTGTATTACACCAACACTTTATTTCACACACTGTATTTATACAAACACTTTATTACACAAACACTTTATTACACAAACACTGTATTTATACAAACACTTTATTATACAAACACTTTATTACACAAACACTGTATTACACCAACACTTTATTTCACACACTGTATTTACACAAACACTGTATTTATACAAACACTTTATTACACAAACACTTTATTACACAAACACTGTATTTATACAAACACTTTATTATACAAACACTTTATTACACAAACACTGTATTACACCAACACTTTATTTCACACACTGTATTTACACAAACACTGTATTTATACAAACACTTTATTACACAAACACTGTATTTATACAAACACTTTATTATACAAACACTTTATTACACAAACACTGTATTTATACAAACACTTTATTACATGAACACTTTATTACACAAACACTTTATTACACAAACACTGTATTTATACAAACACTTTATTACACAAACACTTTATTACACAAACACTGTATTTATTCAAACATTTTATTACACAACCACTGTATTTATACAAACACTTTATTACACAAACACTGTATTTATACAAACACTTTATTACACAAACACTTTATTACACAAACACTGTATTTATACAAACACTTTATTACACAAACACTTTATTACACAAACACTGTATTTATTCAAACATTTTATTACACAAACACTGTATTTATACAAACACTTTATTACACAAACACTGTATTTATACAAACACTTTATTACACAAACACTTTATTACACAAACACTGTATTTATACAAACACTTTATTACACAAATACTTTATTACACAAACACTGTATTTATACAAACACTTTATTACAGAAATACTTTATTACACAAACACTGTATTTATACAAACACTTTATTACACAAACACTGTATTTATACAAACACTTTATTACACAAACACTGTATTTATACAAACACTTTATTACACAAACACTGTATTTATACAAACACTTTATTTCACACACTGTATTTATACAAACACTTTATTACACAAACACTTTATTACACAAACACTGTATTTATACAAACACTTTATTATACAAACACTTTATTACACAAACACTGTATTACACCAACACTTTATTTCACACACTGTATTTACACAAACACTGTATTTATACAAACACTTTATTACACAAACACTGTATTTATACAAACACTTTATTATACAAACACTTTATTACACAAACACTGTATTTATACAAACACTTTATTACATGAACACTTTATTACACAAACACTTTATTACACAAACACTGTATTTATACAAACACTTTATTACACAAACACTGTATTTATACAAACACTTTATTACACAAACACTTTATTACACAAACACTGTATTTATTCAAACATTTTATTACACAACCACTGTATTTATACAAACACTTTATTACACAAACACTGTATTTATACAAACACTTTATTACACAAACACTTTATTACACAAACACTGTATTTATACAAACACTTTATTACACAAACACTTTATTACACAAACACTGTATTTATTCAAACATTTTATTACACAAACACTGTATTTATACAAACACTTTATTACACAAACACTGTATTTATACAAACACTTTATTACACAAACACTTTATTACACAAACACTGTATTTATACAAACACTTTATTACACAAATACTTTATTACACAAACACTGTATTTATACAAACACTTTATTACAGAAATACTTTATTACACAAACACTGTATTTATACAAACACTTTATTACACAAACACTGTATTTATACAAACACTTTATTACACAAACACTGTATTTATACAAACACTTTATTACACAAACACTTTATTACACAAACACTGTATTTATACAAACACTTTATTACACAAACACTTTATTACACAAACACTGTATTTATACAAACACTTTATTACACAAACACTTTATTACACAAACACTGTATTTATACAAACACTTTATTACACAAACACTTTATTACACAAACACTGTATTTATACAAACACTTTATTACACAAACACTGTATTTATACAAACACTTTATTACACAAACACTTTATTACACAAACACTGTATTTATACAAACACTTTATTACACAAACACTGTATTTATTCAAACACTTTATTAGACAAACACTTTATTACACAAACACTGTATTTATACAAACACTTTATTACACAAACACTGTATTTATACAAACACTTTATTACACAAACACTTTATTACACAAACACTGTATTTATACAAACACTTTATTACACAAACACTGTATTTATTCAAACACTTTATTAGACAAACACTTTATTACACAAACACTGTATTTATACAAACACTTTATTACACAAACACTGTATTTATACAAACACTTTATTACACAAACACTGTATTTATACAAACACTTTATTACACAAACACTTTATTACACAAACACTGTATTTATACAAACACTTTATTACACAAACACTGTATTTATTCAAACACTTTATTACACAAACACTGTATTTATACAAACACTTTATTACACAAACACTGTATTTATACAAACACTTTATTACACAAACACTTTATTACACAAACACTGTATTTATACAAACACTTTATTACACAAACACTGTATTTATTCAAACACTTTATTACACAAACACTTTATTACACAAACACTGTATTTATACAAACACTTTATTACACAAACACTTTATTACACCAAACACTGTATTTATACAAACACTTTATTACACAAACACTGTCTTTATACAAACACTTTATTACACAAACACTTTATTACACAAACACTGTATTTATACAAACACTTTATTACACAAACACTTTATTACACAAACACTGTATTTATACAAACACTTTATTACACAAACACTGTATTTATACAAACACTTTATTACACAAACACTTTATTACACAAACACTGTATTTATACAAACACTTTATTACACAAACACTTTATTACACAAATACTGTATTTATACAAACACTTTATTACACAAACACTTTATTACACAAACACTGTATTTATACAAACACTTTATTACACAAACACTTTATTACACAAACACTGTATTTATACAAACACTTTATTACACAAACACTTTATTACACAAACACTGTATTTATACAAACACTTTATTACACAAACACTGTATTTATTCAAACACTTTATTACACAAACACTGTATTTATACAAACACTTTATTACACAAACACTTTATTACACAAACACTGTATTTATACAAACACTTTATTACACAAACACTGTATTTATTCAAACACTTTATTACACAAACACTGTATTTATACAAACACTTTATTACACAAACACTTTATTACACAAACACTGTATTTATACAAACACTTTATTACACAAACACTTTATTACACAAACACTGTATTTATACAAACACTTTATTACACAAACACTTTATTACACAAACACTGTATTTATACAAACACTTTATTACACAAACACTGTATTTATTCAAACACTTTATTACACAAACACTTTATTACACAAACACTGCATTTATACAAACACTTTATTACACAAACACTGTATTTATTCAAACACTTTATTACACAAACACTGTATTTATACAAACACTTTATTACACAAACACTTTATTACACAAACACTGTATTTATACAAACACTTTATTACACAAACACTGTATTTATTCAAACACTTTATTACACAAACACTGTATTTATACAAACACTTTATTACACAAACACTTTATTACACAAACACTGTATTTATACAAACACTTTATTACACAAACACTTTATTACACAAACACTGTATTTATACAAACACTTTATTACACAAACACTTTATTACACAAACACTGTATTTATACAAACACTTTATTACACAAACACTGTATTTATTCAAACACTTTATTACACAAACACTTTATTACACAAACACTGCATTTATACAAAGTGTTTGTATAAATACAGTGTTTGTGTAATAAAGTGTTTGTGTAATAAAGTGTTTGTATAAATACAGTGTGTGTGAAATAAAGTGTTTGTGTAATAAAGTGTTTGTATAAATACAGTGTATGTGAAATAAAGTGTTTGTGTAATAAAGTGTTTGTATAAATACAGTGTTTGTGTAATAAAGTGTTTGTGTAATACAGTGTTTGTGTAATAAAGAGTTTGTGTAATAAAGTGTTTGTATAAATAGTGTGTGTATAAATACAGTGTTTTTGTAATTAAGTCTTATGTATTAAAGTGTAGGTGTTTGTGAGATTGTGTGTTGTTGTGTATTAAAGTATAGATGTTTGTGAGGTTGTGTATTAAAGTGTATATGTTTGTGACGTTGTGTTGTTGTGTATTAAAATGTAGATGTTCATGAGGTTGTGTATTAAAGTGTATATGTTTATGAGGTTGTGTGTTGTTGTGTATTAAAGTGTAGATGTTTGTTGAGGTTGTGTTGTTGTGTATTAAAGTGTAGATGTTCGTGAGGTTGTGTTGTTGTGTATTAAAGTGTAGATGTTCATGAGGTTGTGTGTTGTGTATTAAAGTCTAGATGTTTGTGAGGTTGTGTGTATTAAAGTCTAGATGTTCGTGAGGTTGTGTGTATTAAAGTCTAGATGTTCGTGAGGTTGTGTGTTGTTGTGTATTAAAGTCTAGATGTTCATGAGGTTGTGTGTTGTGTATTAAAGTGTAGATGTTCGTAAGGTTGTGTATTAAAGTGTATATGTTTATGAGGTTGTGTGTTGTTGTGTATTAAAGTGTAGATGTTCATGAGGTTGTGTATTAAAGTGTATATGTTTATGAGGTTGTGTGTTGTTGTGTATTAAAGTGCAGATGTTCGTGAGGTTGTGTGTTGTTGTGTATTAAAGTCTAGATGTTCGTGAGGTTGTGTGTTGTTGTGTATTAAAGTGTAGATGTTCGTAAGGTTGTGTATTAAAGTGCAGATGTTTGTGAGGTTGTGTGTTGTTGTGTATTAAAGTGTAGATGTTCATGAGGTTGTGTATTAAAGTGTATATGTTTATGAGGTTGTGTGTTGTTGTGTATTAAAGTGCAGATGTTCGTGAGGTTGTGTGTTGCCGTATCTCTCCTGCTGTGTGAGTCTGCAGGCAATAGGTGGCAGTGTGATACCAACATCAACGTCCTCCGTGTGTGTGTGTGTGTGTGTGTGTGTGTGTGTCTGTGTGTTATTTTTATTTCATTTAAAAATCAGCCAGTTTTGCAGAAATATAAAGGAAGGTGAAGAGCAGTCGATGATAACAGAAAGGGAAATTATTTCCACATTACATTTCTGTTGATTTGTGTGTGTCTGTAGAGTTGTGTAGAAATGTGAAGAGATGAATTCTTCAGTGTAGAAATAAAGCAGTTCAGTTATCTGAAGAGATTCACAGAAAGACTTTCTTTCAACAGTAAATAATAGAAACTCCAAGAAATCATTTATTGAAGACTTTTCCGTTTCATTCAGAATGTTCATGCTGATGGAGATTTGGAAAGCTGATGTTTTCCGGCTGATTATTTTAGAGTTCTGTCTGTTATCCAGATTTATATTTAAATACATTTTAAATTACTCTTATTTTTATTATTATTATTTTGAATAAATGTAAGGAATGTTCATAAATTTAAATCTAAAATATTTTAGTATTTTATTGATATTTAAAAAATATGTTCTTGGGATTTAAATATAAATAATCATAAATACAAAGATGTTTTTATTTTTATTATTTATTTTTAAATGATAACAATTATATTTCTAATATTTATTATTACATTTTATATTACATTTTTATTTCTGTTTTATCTTGTAAAAAAAACAAACAAACAAACAAAAGAAACCCCCAGAAATATTCTGTATAAACACTCTTCTATGAAAGGTGTACTTGGCTCGTTGGCTTGAAAGGTTCTCCACGAGGAGGTTCTGCTCCGGTTCTACACAGAACCTTTAAACATTCCTTCCAGCAGAACCCGAAAAGATTCCAGATTTATCCGGCTTTTCTCTCTCTCACAATTTAAAAGCTTTAAAAAAAAAAAAAAAAAATTAGATAGAGTATCTCGAGATGTAGCTGCTTTCGAGGTGTGTGTGTGTGTGTGTGTGTGTGATGCCGATACACAGTGTTTTCCCCTGCAGCCGTTTCCTCAGTGCCCTCTGAAAGCAATTAACACGGATCTGAAATCCTTCGCGTCTAATGGGTTCATTTCTGGGGCCGATACCCACACACACACACACACACACACACACACACACACACACACACACACACACACGTACTGTGCATTCTCTTTGTTTGCTTTGACACCGAGCTTAAGATGGACTCCTCATCGATCGTTGTCAAGTTTCTGTATGATGAAACTCTGACGCCCGTGAAAAAACAGCACACACACACACACACACACACACACACACACACACACACACACACACTTTCCAGGGGCTTTTTAACATTTCTGAATAGCACTGGGTCTTAATTTCCCACGGAGGAGAGCAGCTCTCCGTCCCGAAGTCTCAGAATTAGAGATTTATTTGGCGTGGAAAAAAAAATCAATTAGTGCTAAATTTATTCATGGATTTGTGGCGGAGGAGATCGATGCTCGTCCACTCAGCGCGCCGCTCCGGGACTCGCTTCATCCCACTTAATGTGTTTGAAGGGGAATTAGCATTGATGTTGTTTTCTCTTCCTTTAGGTCAAAGAGCACGGAGCTCGCTGTCACCACCCGTAACCTACCCACAATGCACTGCGGCGGGACACGCAGCGCTGCGGCCAACAGAGGAGCGAGTTCAACAGAGGATAGAGCTGAGCTAGTGTGGAATAAACACACACACACACGCACACACACACACACACACACACACACACACACACACACACACACACACAGTAATATCTTCTATTCATATTAAAACCAAACACCGTTTTCAGTTATACAGTGCCGTGTTCTTCACCTAAACTTTAACCTTTTACCTGCAATGGAAGACACACACACACACACACACACACACACACACACACACACACACACTCAAATCATTTTTGTACCATGAATAATAATAAATAAATAAATATATATAAATAAAATATTTTTTATCTGAGAGTAAAACAAATGCAAAACATACAAATGTAATGTATATTTACATTATTTAAATTATATAAATAAATAATGTATATTTACATTATATAAATTTATAATTACAGGTTTATACATTTATCCATATATATTTACATTATTAAAATTTCCTTTGATGTTTAATAGCATCATCAACAATAACAATAATAACAACAACAACAGCAGCAACAACAACAATAATAATAACAATAATAATAATAATAATAATAATAATAATAATGATCATCGTCATTTACATTAAACACACCCTACACTGAACTGAAATAAAACACGCCCCATGTCTAATTTACATAAAACAAATTGTACATGATGAATGTACCAGTAGCTGTATGGTGTGTATTTGCATACCAGATCCTGATTGGCTGTTATATCTGATGACGTAATAACCCTTGCTTCATATTATTACTCAGTTCTACATTAATCTACAGACATTGTTTATTAAAACTCCTAAAAAATCCTGTTTCATAACAAAAGAAAAGATTTTAGTTCCTTTGTCTTCTGAAGAACTGCAGTGAGAACGCAGTGAGATCCACGTGGGGAATTTAAAGACCTGAGAAAGCATTAATAATATTATTAAAGCTGGAGAGAGTCGAGATGTGAAGAAGATACAGCAGACGTGTTTTCTTTCTTCTTGGCCGCGGCCCGCATGGCGGCTAATCACGCTCTCCGCCGTGTTAATGTGGAGTTTGTGGTTCTTCTCAGCCCACAGTCATAGCTATGATTTTATTAGCACATTATTATCATTTATTTTTTTCTCCTCTCTCCACTTCACACACTGCTTTGTTATTGATCTCGGCCGGTTTGTGCACTCAGGCTGTGTATCCGGGTCAATTAGAGAGATTTCGCAGTTTGCAGATCGTCTTTTTCTGCCTCGGGTCCCGAGGCGATGTAAACGCACTTTAGCCCTCGCTCGGCCCGTTCCTGGGCTCTCCGAGGAGCTCCGGTGCTGAGCCCATCCTCACAGGACACCAGCGAGCTGACAAGGGGAGTTTTTGGGGGGGTGTGTGTGTGTGTGTGTGTGTGTGTGTGTGTGTGACCTCGCCGATGTTCCACCTGCTTCTGCTTTTTCTTCCACAGTAAACATGCGCGGCTTTAAAGCAGGAGATGAGCGTAATGTTCTGAGAATAAAGAGCAGCTCGGGGAGACGG
Organism: Hemibagrus guttatus; assembly: GCA_033459395.1. NCBI lineage: Eukaryota > Metazoa > Chordata > Actinopteri > Siluriformes > Bagridae > Hemibagrus > Hemibagrus guttatus. The sequence continues at coordinate 32,345,143 of JAUCMX010000002.1, forward strand.
GGCTTTTTGTTACTGCTGCCTCCTGAAGAGGATTATTTTCTCGTCCTGAAGAGTTTCATTCCTCACAATTCATTAATTAAAGAACGTTATACTTTTATCCATTTATAGTTAGAGAAACTCGCTCTCATTTTAACAGCTATAAACACTCCTTCCCTCTCCAGACTCTCTTTATCATCTCTTTTTAACCATTTGGTGTAAACTCCTCTGTCCTGAAGATGTGAGAAAAGCCCTGACTGTTACACAGCGCTGACACTGGAGACTCCTTCCACACATAATAAAAGTCTTCTCATTTGTCACTGTGAAGTAGTTGTTGCTATGGAAACCATCAGGTAACGTATCCGGTGTATCACCATATCTATGATTTTTACATTTATTTTTAAAGCATGAGCCGTGCATGTCCGTGTGAACGAGCTGTTGCTATGGAAACGATATCAGGTAGATCACCATATATGCAATTTTTACATTTCTTTTAAAGCCTGACGAGCTGTTGCTATGGAAACGATAACACATCAGGCATATCACCATATCTGCGATTTTTACCTTTTATTTTAAAGCCTATGCCCTACACGTCCCTGTGTATGAGCCGTTGCTAGGGAAACCACAAGGTATCAGAGTGAGTGCATTAATATAAAGCTGTGCTACAGTCAGAGCTGCTGTTAGAGAGACTTAATCAACACCTGATCCACCAATCAGAGTCCAGCACTCAGCAGCAGCAGCTCTGTGGTGTAGTGAATATAATATAGACGTTAAACGAGAGAAAGATGAACCGTTGTTGTTGTTTTTTTCTTTCAAAGAAGCAGTGATGTGATCAGAGCAACGCAGAAGTAGAGACTCTGAGCCGTTATTAGAGAAAATAAATCTGAGATTAGCGAACGCGCCGCCGTTTGAGGACGCTGAGAAAGACTTGGCCTGCTTCAGATTGTGGTGATATTTAAAGCTTTAAAGCCGATTTTCAGAAACGGCGTGACACGAACGGACAACACAACCAACCCTGAACACCAACAACAGCAACATGTGGGAGGAAGTTGGACAGCAGGAGCAGGAAGCTGTCAGCGTGTCCTTCAGAGCAGCAGCGGGATGTTCAGAGCTTCAGGGCTGAATGTTGGAAATAATTTTAGAACACTATTTATGATCTCTCTTCATGGCTGGTTTTACGGAGCACTGCTTTCACCGCGTCTTTATTTATTCACTAAACTCTAAATGATTTAAGGAGATAAATTACAGATGGAACTGATCATGTAGACGCCATAACAGCATCGGACTGAAATCGGAAAAATACAGTAGATCAGATTTCAGATTTTAGAGGAAACGTATCAGATATCCTGTGACTAACACCGGAATTAGATTTTGGAAAATTTATAAACAACCTGCTTTTTTTTTTTTTTTTTTTACTAAAGGATTAATTTTATTATATTTTATATTTTACTCTATTTATTATATTTCTGATGCTTCAGATAAAAAAAACATAAAAGCTACAGAATCTGACATTAATCACCAGATCTGTTTTTTAAGGTTTTATTTATATTTCTGTTGTTCTTGTAGAGTTTTTTTTTTTTGTGTAAAAAAATGGCATAATTTCCCAAAAAAAACAACAACAAAAAAAACAGATGTCTTCTTTAACTTGTTATGATTCACATGCCAGGAAAAAGAATCTCACGGTTTCTGTTTGGTTTCTTTTTATTTTTTTTATCTTCATTCAGTGGGATTTTTCACTTCAATTCAATTCTACTCAGCTTTACAGAAATATAAAATTTAGGATAAAAAAATTACATTTAAAAGACTTTTCCAGACCTGGATATTAACAGCAATCACAAACAGCATTAAAGTGACAAATAGATTTGATCGTAAATATTTTAAATCACACACATCCTCAAAATAATACCTCACCTTTACTCCTGCAGTGAGTCTCTGGACTCTGATTGGTGGATCAGGTGTTGATTAATTCTCTCTAGCAGCAGCTCTGACTGTAGCGCAGCTTTATATTAATGCACTCGCTCTGATACCTTACGGTTTCCATAGCAACAGATCATTCAAGGGACTAGTACAGCAGATGCTTCAAATAAATGTAAAAATCGTGGCTATGGTAATATATCATGTACGTTAGCGTTTCCATAGCAACGTTTTACATTGATGTGTACAGTGGATTAAAAAACGAGGAGACTTTTATTATGCATGGGATGTGGAAGGAGTCTCCAGTGTCAGCGCTGTGTAACAGTCAGAGCTTTTCTCACATCGTTTAGGACAGAGGAGTTTACACGAAATGGTTAAAAAGAGAATAAAGAGAGTCTGGAGAGGGAAGGAGTGTTTACAGCTGCATAACTGTATAGCTGTTAGAGGAGTAAAAGACTTCAGGATGTTCTGTTAGAGGAACGGAACCAGCTTCGGTGTAGCAGCAGTAACTCCATCACTCCATCCTGAGGCTGATGATTTTACTAGAACAGCATGACACACACCATAAACGTCAGAGGAACCCTTTCTGAACGGATGACCGGTCCTTGGACCACCCGAGCGAGATATATTCCGGTTTATGTGTTTGATGGATTGATGTTTATTCTGTGTGTGTTTCTGGTCTGTAGGAGGAAGTTGGCCAGCAGGAGCAGGAAGCAGTCGGAGTTCCTCAGAGCAGCAGCGTGGAGTCTCAAGCTTCACTGCTCTGGTTTACGTTGTGGTTGCTGTGCATCGGTGTGATTATGTAATGATGATAAAAAACACAATTTTACTGAATTAAAAAGCGTGAGCATGATTCCTGCAGCATGTATCTGAGCAAATATATCTCTGATATCTCTGAACAAGGACATCAGAGCTTTTACATACACACACACACACACACACACACACGCTCAGGGCTCTCATTTATCAAAGCATTGACAATTAGCTACTCTCATTTGCATAAAGAAATGATCACACATACAGTCATAAGAAAAAGAAAATGCATCCTTCATCGATTCTATTTATTTTAGATTCAATGCAAAATAATAAATCATAGAAAAATATAAATGAAATTATAATAGTAATATTTTATATATCTTGGATTTGCTGGATCTCTCACTCATGAGAATATTAGCATCGACATGAGGGTTCTCCTGAAGGCTAAACAATCCATCTCAGTGTAGAATGATGAATTTTAGTTAGTTTGGAGACCGCCTTATGACCCGCCTTATGACCCGCCTTATGACTCGCCTTATGACCCGCCTCAGATCCATCAGCAACAGTCGCTTCTCTCAGGTCAGGACTCATGTCTTTCTTTTTTATTTTGTACTTCTAAAGATTGCAAGAAAGCTGTACTCATTTTTTTAGAAGTTGTCTCTTGTTGTCCTGCAGAGGTGTGATGGTGTGAGAGTCCCTTGTTATTGTTGTTTTTTCTGCTGCTTTACCTGAAGTGTAACACACTGCCATTTGAACCAGTGTAGGTCTTGCGTCAGAACTGTCTCCAGGAGAATCAATCAACTGACGAGCCACTTATCACTAACTAAAAACTCCTTCCTACTGCACCAGTCCTCCTCCAGTCCTCCTCCAGTCCTCCTCCAGTCCTCCATCAGTCCTCCTCCAGTCCTCCTCCAGTCCTCCATCAGTGCTCTACCAGTCCTCCTCCAGTCCTCCTCCAGTCCTCCATCAGTGCTCTACCAGTCCTCCTCCAGTCCTCCTCCAGTCCTCCTCCAGTCCTCCATTGGTGCTCTACCAGTCCTCCTCCAGTCCTCCTCCAGTCCTCCACCAGTGCTCTACCAGTCCTCCTCCAGTCCTCCAGTCCTCTACCAGTCCTCCTCCAGTCCTCCGGTCCTCTACCAGTCCTCCTCCAGTCCTCCGGTCCTCTACCAGTTTTCTACCAGTCCTCCTCCAGTCCTCCTCCAGTCCTCCGGTCCTCTACCAGTTTTCTACCAGTCCTCCTCCAGTCCTCCTCCAGTCCTCCAGTCCTCTACCAGTTTTCTACCAGTCCTTCTCCAGTCCTTCTCCAGTCCTCCTCCAGTCCTCTACCAGTCTTCTTCCAGTCCTCCAGTCCTCTACCAGTCCTCCTCCAGTTACTTACTATCTTGTTATTCGTTCATTTCATTACTTTCACTATTATCTCATTATTTAGATTTTGTCTTTTGTTTTTTTTTATTTACTTGGTCAGTCTTTACTTGAGTTGACTTTACATCTCGTATTTTTTTTTACTTTATATTTTTTCAATTATTAATTTATAATTTTGACTTCTCATCTCATTATTGTGTATTATTTTTTACTTACTATTTTGTTATTTTTATTTAGTAAATCGCTATTTTGACTTAGCTCATTATTTTGAATTTGTGCCTTGTTATTTTCACCTAGTATCTCATATTTTTTGTGTCACAAAGGGTTTTTAAATTTTTTTAATATCTTATATTATAGTAAATCAGTATCTTGACTGAGTATCTCATATTTTAAATGTAGTATCTTGATTTAAAAAAGGTTACATAGGATAGTGTAGTAAATTGTAATTTTGATGAACTATCTCAAATTTTAAACTTTGTCTTGTTATTAATTTTATATATACTACAGTAAATTATCTATACTATAATATCTCATTTTTCGAATGTAGTATCTCATTATTTTAATTTTCTGTTTTCTTATTTTTACTTAGTATCTCGTTATTTTTGACTCACTAAGTCCGTCTTAACAAAATTGTTATATAATAAATTATAATCAGTTGTTATTTTGATTTAATGTCTAATTTTTTAAACTTACTATCTCGTTATTTTGACTCATTAAATCAGTGTTTCATCATTATTCTGACTCAGTAATTAATGAGATATTTTGTGTGTGGTTTCAAAACTTAAAGTGTAAATATATAGAGCATGTGATTAATAGCACACAGGTGATTAAAACAATAAATTAAGACTCCTGCATTATGAGAGGAGTGTAAAATAAGAGGGTTGTTGTGTTGTGTTGATATTTTTCAGTGTGTGCTCGGTGGAGACTGGAGCAGAGTGGACGGAGAGTGTGATGTAATCAGAGCGATGAATTATTAAAGGTGTTTCATGCCGTCAGTGCCATCCTGCAGCTCCAGAAACACCACCCTCAAAAAAAAAAAACCCACCACCCTCAAAAATCCAAAAAAACGCCACCCTCAAAAATCCAGAAACACCACCCTCAAAAATCCAAAAAAACCCCACCACCCTCAAAAATCCAAAAAAACACCGTCCTCAAAAATCCAGAAACACCACCCTCAAAAATCCAAAAAAACCCCACCACCCTCAAAAATCCAAAAAAACCAAAAACCCCCCCTCAAAAATCCAGAAACACCACCCTCAAAAATCCAAAAAACACCACCCTCAAAAATCCAGAAACACCACCCTCAAAAATCCAAAAAAAAAACCACCCTCAAAAAATCCAGAAAACACCCCCTCAAAAAATCCAGAAAACACCCCCCTCTAAAATAAAAAAAACACCACCTTCAAAAAATCCACAAACACCACCCTCAAAAATAAAAAAACACCACCCTCAAAAATCCAGAAAACACCACCCTCAAAAATCCAAAAAAACCCCACCACCCTCAAAAATCCAAAAAAACACCGCCCTCAAAAATCCAGAAACACCACCCTCAAAAATCCAAAAAAAACACCACCCTCAAAAATCCAGAAACACCACCCTCAAAAATCCAAAAAAACACCACCCTCAAAAAATCCAGAAAACACCCCCCTCTAAAATAAAAAAAAACACCACCTTCAAAAAATCCACAAACACCACCCTCAAAAATAAAAAAACACCACCCTCAAAAATCCAGAAAACACCACCCTCAAAAAATCCAGAAAACACCCCCCTCTAAAATAAAAAAAACACCACCCTCAAAAATCCAGAAACACCACCCTCAAAAAATCCAAAAAAACACCACCCTCAAAAATCCAGAAACACCACCCTCAAAAATCCAAAAAACACCACCCTCAAAAATCCAGAAACACCACCCTCAAAAATCCAAAAAACACCACCCTCAAAAATCCAAAAAAACCCCACCACCCTCAAAAATCCAAAAAAAACACCACCACCCTCAAAAATCCAGAAACACCACCCTCAAAAAAAAAAAAAAAACACCACCCTCAAAAATCCAGAAACACCACCCTCAAAAATCCAAAAAAACACCACCCTCAAAAATCCAGAAACACCACCCTCAAAAATCCAAAAAAACACCACCCTCAAAAATCCAGAAACACCACCCTCAAAAATCCAAAAAAACACCACCCCCCCAAAAAATCCCAGAAAACACCCCCCTCAAAAAAATCCAGAAAACACCCCCCTCTAAAATAAAAAAAAACACCACCTTCAAAAAATCCACAAACACCACCCTCAAAAATAGAAAAACACCACCCTCAAAAATCCAGAAAACACCACCCTCAAAAAATCCAGAAAACACCCCCCTCTAAAATAAAAAAAAACACCACCCTCAAAAATCCAGAAACACCACCCTCAAAAAATCCAAAAAAACACCATGCGCAAAAATCCAGAGGACACCACCCTCAAAAAATCCGGAAAACACCCCCCTCTAAAATCCAGAGAACACCACCCTATTCTAACACAAACACACACACACACCTGAGGATCTCACATCTCACATACACACACACACACCTGAGGATCTCACACACACACACACACACACCTGAGGATCTCACATCTCACATACACACACACACACCTGAGGATTTCACACACACACACACACACACACACACACACACACCCCTCTGTTCTTCTGTGAGAGCAGATACACAGTGACATAATCACTACACCAAACCCCAAACCCACAAATAACACAGGTTTATTTCAATCTTTCAGCCCTGCAGCTCTGCGAGTTTAACGGACATTTTCACAGTTTCCTCCTCCTGCTGTCCAACTTCCTCCCACAGCCCTGATCCGGATCAGTCGCCACGGAAACCCCACAGCGTGAGTCCAAATAATAAACAGCTTTACAAACTTTTATTAAAACTTACATTTGTTAAATGTTGTAGAATTTGGATAAAAAGTAAACTGGTAAGTTACACGTCCAAAAAAAAAGTTTTATTTATTATATAAATGTTATTGTTATTATTAATATTATTATTATATTTATTATTAATTTGAGTGTTTTTGTTTTAAATTTTTTATCTCTGATTAAACATTAAAATCAGAGTGAAATTAAACCTCTGGAAAGAAAAATAATCAACAACAACAACACAAAGTTATTTAAAACTGAACTTTTAACATAAAATTCTATTAAAATAATAAAGAATAGTGATATTTGATTAATAATTAATCTCTTCTTCTTCTTCGTCTTAGCATGTGTCTCAAATAATTAATAATTTAATTAATTAATATAATAATCAATACATTTAATAAAAAATAGAACAATTTCCTTTATGATAACTTCTTATAGAACTAAATATAAAATAATAATAATAATAATAATAATATAATAATAATAATAATAATAATAATAATAACAATAAATTATTTTTTGAATGATTATAGTAGAATTTCTGTTCTATTTACATTATAAAATTATAAGATTATTATGATTTCTTTTTTTTG
>JAUCMX010000002.1:32360160-32362660 GCA_033459395.1 Hemibagrus guttatus
AGAACTTAGAGAACACAGAGAACTTAGAGACCACAGAGAACACGGAGAACTTAGAGAACATGGAGAACACGGAGAACTTAGAGAACACGGAGAACTTAGAGACCACAGAGAACACGGAGAACTTAGAGAACATGGAGAACACGGAGAACTTAGAGAACACGGAGAACTTGAAAAAAGAGTAAAGTAAAAGATCTAGAGAAGGAAAGAAAAGCAGGAAATGAGACTGAAAGATGGAGAGATGATGATGTGTATAATGAGACTTACAACAGAGTACGGAAATAAGAACATACACTGAGAGAAAAAAGAACATGAATAAAAGAAAGAAAGAAAGAAAGAAAGAAGGAGAGAAAGAAGGGCTAGGTGAAGGAGGAGTGTTAGTGAGGAATCTGCACTGGGAGGAAAGGGCGGTGACGCTGTTCACTTTCCTCACGTCCTGTTTGGGTAAAAGCTCTCAAATTCCACAGGGGTGTGTGTGTGTGTGTGTGTGTGTGAGTGTGGGAGTGGGGTGTGTGTGTGTGAGTGTGTGGGGTGTGTGTGAGTGTGTGGGGTGAGTGTGTGTGTGTGTAGTGTGTGTGTGTGTGTGTGTGTGTGTGTGTTGTGTGTGTGTGAGTGTGTGTGTGTGTGAGTGTGTGTGTGTGTGTGTGTGTGTGTGTGTGTGTGTAGTGTGTGTGTGTGTGTGTGTGTGTGTGTGTGTGTGTGTGTGTGTGTGAGTGTGTGTGTGTGTGTGTGTGTGTAGTGTGTGTGAGTGTGTGTGTGAGTGTGGTGTGTGTGTGTGTGTGTGGGGTGTGTGTGTGTGTGTGAGTGTGTGTGAGTGTGTGTGTGAGTGTGTGTGTGTGAGTGTGTGGGGTGTGGGGAGTGTGTGTGTGAGTGTGTGGGGGAGTGTGTGTGGGGTGGGGGAGTGTGTGTGGGGGGGGAGTGTGTGTGTGAGTGTGTGTTTTTTCTTGTCTTGGTCTCACTTTTTTGGTTCCTGTAACTTTGTTTTGATCTCTCTCTTGACAAGCGTGTCTCATTTTTCTTTCTCATTTCTCTCTCTCTCTCTCTCTCTCTCTCTCTCTCTCTCTCTCTCTCTCTCTCCCCCCTCTCTCCCTGTCTCTCTCTCTCTCTCCTCTCTCTATCTGTGCCCCCCCTCTCTGTCACCCCCCCCCCCCCTCTCTTTTGTCACTCTTCCTCCGTTTTTCTCCTCCTCTGACACACTTCAGACACCGCTCTTCATCCCCCCATCCTCCTCCATCGCTCCTCCAGTCCTCTCCTCTTTTCTGTCACTCTGTACGGAGATGTTTTCCCCTGCGGGAGTCTCGCATGTTTCCGGTGTCCTTCGCTGCGTTAGGAGAGATTTTTCCTCTACTTTAGGAGGATGAAAGGAGGTGACAGTGAGAGAAGAAAAAAGGAGAGAGGGAATAAAGGAATGAAAGACGTGGACGTTGTGGGAGGAGTGATCACATGACTGATACACCTTCACTCTCTCTCCGTTCCCCTCTCATCTGATGGAGTGATACGGCTTTATTCTTCTCTTTTCATCCTATCACAATGCTCAGAGTGTACAGCTTAAAACACACACACACACACACACACACACACACACACACACACACACACACACACGGAGACACACACACAGACACAACAGAACAACTGACACAAAACCACAAAACCTTTCCAAAATTCGTCATCTGATATCTGATCCAAAATTACTGAAAGAAAGAAAGAATAAATGAGACAGAAAAAGAAATAAAAAAAAAAAAATTAAGACAAAAGAAAGGAAAGAAAGAAAGAAAGAAAGTATAGAAAAAAAAAATAAAATAAAAATATAGAAATAGAAAAAAAAGAAAGAAAATAAAAAATAAATATATATTTGTTATCTAAAGGAAAGAAAGGAATAAAGAGGATTGAATGACAAAATTATGAAAATAATTAAAACTATATTTAAAAAAACCTCAGTAATGTACAAACTCCGCCCACATTATTTAGACCACACCCATGTCTGGATCTGAAACCATATATTTTCTATCAGAATCTTTTTACATCCCATGTGCCTCAAAATGTGCTCGCTTCAGGGAAAAAATGCGACAATAGGCTCTGTGTGTGTGTGTGTGTGTGTGTGTGTGTGTGTGTGTGTGTGTGTGTGTATCAGAGGCCACTTAAACAGGACTTGGAAACAGGTCAAGAAGTCTCTCTGTGCTCTTATTCATGGCTGACATTTTGTCTGTGAGCCTGATGAGCTGTGTGTGTGTGTGTGTGTGTGTGTGTGTGTGTGTGTGTGTGTGTGTGTGAGGCGCATGCCTGTCCCTCTACGAGTGTGTGTTTCTGAGTGAGTAAGTGTGTGGCTGTTTTTTTTTTTCAAAAAACAGTGCAGGAGATGGACGCAGTAAGGACCACCCAGTCTGATCCATCACAACCAATCAGATTTATCGTTTTTTCAACAACTTTACACACACACACACACACACACACACACACACACACACACACACACACACACACTTTAGTGTCATCAGGAACA
>JAUCMX010000002.1:32372660-32382660 GCA_033459395.1 Hemibagrus guttatus
GAGACTGAAGGAAATCTTACATTAGTGTCTAATAAATGATGAAAATAAAAACACTTTCTGTTCCTCTGCAGCCAGACCTTTAGACCGAGCGGTGGTGAGTTTGGAGAACTCGAGGAACCTTTACTACCTAATGAAAATGCAGAAGATGGTAATTTCTGGGCCGCAGACAGACTTCCTACTCACACAGTGCTCCCGGTGCTGGAGGTTATAATTATAGTTCAGCCATCGAAACCCTGCCTCTGGCTCAGGAAGTCCTGCTGCTGGCTGCTGCTATTGTGCTCCTGAAGCCCGGTCGTCCCGTGGGGCAGAAACGCTGCGGACAAAAAGTGTTTAAACACATAAATCCACATGTACGGCTCACATCTGCCCCGCAGAAGGATAGTTTAGCTTAAGGGAACGGTTTGGCAAAAAAAATTACCATCAATTGTAGTCGAACAGTTAAAGGCAGCCTGCTGTCTGGTATTTGCATCTTTGGCTTTGTGCTTCAGTGACCACGCTAATGTTGCTAACCAGTAACCTGTCTATATCACTGAAAACTTTATTTCCTTTAAATTCTGCCTGAAGCCACATCCAGTCAGATTTACACTGATCTACAGATGTATAAGGAGCAACCAGATAGAGGTAAGATCACTGACTTGTTTCTGAAATTGATCTAAAGCTGGCACTCGTTTTACCCCAAAAAATGTTTATTACATCATCAGTAGTGATTTGTAAATTTGTCTATTACACAATACAAACTTTACTTTGTTGTAATGTTGTATAGTAAACAAGGTGCAAATTTTATTATGTAGAGTTCCTATGAAAAGTTGTGCATTTTTGTACAGTGAAGTAACGTTACACTTCTGTTGCAGGGTGTAGAGTTTTATGTTTTCCTTTTTATCTAATAGCTTGTGTGTTGTGTGTAAAATTGTATTTTGTTGTCATGTAAGTTTATTTATGTCGTGAAGGTTTGAATGATGTTGTTGAGATTTATATGTTGTAAAGCTGATGTAAAGCTGATGTAAAGTTGTTGTAAAGTTGTTGTAAAGTTGGTGTAAATTTGGTGTAAAGTTGTTTTAAAGTTGTTGCAAAGTTGTTGTAAAGCTGATGTAATGCTGTTGTAAAGTTGGTGTAAAGTTGGTGTAAAGTTGTTGTAAAGTTGGTGTAAATTTGGTGTAAAGTTGTTGTAAAGTTGTTGCAAAGTTGTTGTAAAGCTGATGTAATGTTGTTGTAAAGTTGGTGTAAAGTTGGTGTAAAGTTGTTGTAAAGTTGTTGTAAAGTTGTTGTAAAGCTGATGTAAAGTTGGTGTAAAGTTGTTGTAAAGTTGTTGTAAAGCTGATGTAAAGTTGGTGTAAAGTTGTTGTAAAGTTGTTGTAAAGCTGGTGTAAAGTTGTTGTAAAGTTGATGTAAAGTTGGTGTAAAGTTGTTGTAAAGCTGATGTAAAGTTGGTGTAAAGTTGTTGTAAAGCTGATGTAAAGTTGGTGTAAAGTTGTTGTAAAGCTGATGTAAAGTTGTTGTAAAGCTGATGTAAAGTTGGTGTAAAGTTGTTGTAAAGCTGATGTAAAGTTGGTGTAAAGTTGTTGTAAAGCTGATGTAAAGTTGGTGTAAAGTTGTTGTAAAGTTGTTGTAAAGTTGATGTAAAGTTGGTGTAAAGTTGTTGTAAAGCTGATGTAAAGTTGTTGTAAAGTTGATATGTTCTACATGCAGTATGTTGTAACATGTTTTTGTATAAATGTTATATAATGTTGCAAAGCTGCAAAGGTTTGGTGTAAAAAAAAGGTTTCGGTTCTTTGTAGAACCCGGGGGCTCTGTACTTGGCCACTAGAACCTTTTTCTCCCAAAAAATGGTTCTATAATTGAAAGAATGAGTTTTATCCCTGTGTAGATAAAATGCTGAAATATGTTTATCTATTTTTATAACAGTTAAAAAATTTGATCAAATTTGTGAAATTTAAATTTAAACTGAATAAGAGGGCGGAGCTTGACATTCAGTACAATTTATACAAATTTATAACACAGTGTTGTTGTTTTTGTTGAAATAAATTTAGACTGTTTGACTTTGCTGCATTTTTTGTCTACATTTGAATGTAATAATAATAATAATAATAATAATAATAATAATAATAATAATAATAACGAAGAAGAAACCCTAAATGATTCAGTCAGAGAACTTCACTGAGGTCTTTTTCATGACTCCTTTACATCAGTACTTTGGGTTCTCCATTCATGCAGTGAGTGATAGAACCATTGTGGGTTCTGTACATAAGCGTTCCGTTTAAGAGTGTGTGGTTTTTCTACTTGTCAGTGTTCCAGTCTGTCTGTTTCTCAGATTTTATAGGAACACAGCTGTAAGGTTTATTATAAAATCCCCTCAGTGATGGCGAGCGAGCAGTAAAACCCTCTTCAGCCTGCAGCCAAGAGAATAATGCTCAGTATTTTTAGTCTTTCACAATTCTTCCACTTTTAGTAAAACCTTGACCTGAACACAGGAGAAGAGACGAGAAGGGTTAATGAGTCAGAGTCAAGCAGCAGGCTGCGGTGTTTAGGGGCAGTAGGGACGTGTGTGTGTGTGTGTATGTGTGTGTGTGTCTCCAGAGTGTGTGAGGTTTTGGAGAACTGTGTGCGGACAGATTTATATGTGTTTCATTTGGAATGGTGCAGAAATACGTCAGGACAGCGGGGGGATTTCTGGAAGTCGTCTCCGCTTTCCCCGAGGTCAGCACTTTGTCCTGCTGAGGACATTACGAGGTGACAAGCGGCTTTAAAAAAATGCTGATTTGTTGGACTGCTCTTTTGCCTTATTGGTTCTTTTCCTCGCTCTCCTCTGTGATGTAGTGGTGCTACGCTTCCAAACTCGCGGGTGACACTTTCCCACTTTTGTGAGGCCACAAGTGGACAGTCCACGATGTCCTGCTCACTCTGCATGGAGTGCATCGGCTCAGACATGTTTACTGAACGCTTTAGATTTGTGCTACATGGCTAATGGACGGATTATAGCCACCAGTTTAGCATAATGCGCTAAATGTGCAGGTGTGACTCCTCCCTCTGTGGTGTCACATAAACTCGTCAACGGTAGAATTTAATTCTTTTAAAGATGGACACTTTTTTATCTGTTTATAGTTACACTTAATGATTTGTGAGGCAGGTTAGCTCCCTGTGAATGAGCTGTTGCTATAGAAACAGTAGCATATCAGAGCGAGTGCATTAATATAAAGCTGCTGTTAGAGAGAATTAATCACCACCTGACCACCAATCAGAGTCCAGAACTCAGCAGCTCTGTGGTAAAGATCAGAAAGTTCACCGTAAACAATCCAGCGATCCATCAATACACCACAGGAGGTGAGAGAAGCAGATTTCCACATCAAATTATATTTTTGTTACTCGTAATCTGATAATTTCCATCCTTCTGTGGAATCGTTCTTACCTCCAGTGCTGAGATTGATCGTTTTTACTCCTAAAAACTGCAGATCAGATAATCAACTATGAAATTGGACAAAAAAACAACAAAACAAAACAGATTGTAAAAAACATGTGCAAATAAATATCCGGTAAATGACATTTCTGAAGAAATCTGTATAACACCCTGAAGTTTCACTTTTCTGCTCCGGTTGCTATGGTGACACGAAGAACTTCTAGAAAGTCTGATTAACTTAATCTAAGTTTAACTCTGACTTTATTATTCCATGCTGAAAACAGTTCCATGCTCCGCCACTAGAGGTCACCATCACCAGCTAGCCCTACCAGCCGCTTCCTGTTTCCCTAGCTCACCTGGAGGTACTCACTTCCTGGTTTAGAGACACTACATGGTGTTTGTTTGTGTTTCTGAGCCGTGCGAAATTACAAAACCGGATCTCCTGCAGTTTGGAGGATTTGTGGGTTTTTGAGTCTTTACTCATTTTTTCCCCCTCATACTCAGACCGCACTTTAATGTGAGTATTCATTACAAGTTTTGTAAAGTTGCAAAGTTTTATAAATGTAATTTATTTATTATATCTGTCATAATTGATCTAACATATCTCAATTTATATAACATTTATTGTCAGTTATTAGCATTAGAATTATTCATTAACGTGGATGCTAATCAACCACATCTTCTCTCTTTGCTAGTTCTATGTAAACAAACTCATTCCTGTTACTTATTTACTCATGAAGCAGTAAACAATATAAAATGAGATTGTTGTTGATGAAATGTTTGACTAATTGCTTACAATTATTTAATGAATGGCTCCGCAATGTTCAAACATGTTATGTTAAAGTGGATGCGGTTAGCGTGATGCTAAACCGGTGTCTGTAAGCGTTCGTTAGTTATTAGAGTGAAGAAGCAGATTTGGGTTTTGGAAAGCGGACCCTCAGCTTTTTCTTTGTTTGCTTCCTGTAACTTCAGCTTCTACATGATGGGTTTTAAGGTGTGTGTCAATGTTCAGGGACTTTTTTGTTAGGACCACACAAGCATTTTAGGCGCAACTGAACATTTTTAATAAGAGTTTTACCCGAAAGTCTCCTGCACGGTGTGGAATTACAGCAGGAACTTCATTTAGCCGCCTCTTCCTCTCAGGAGTGCACGGTTTGGAGGCCCTGCTTTAGCATGACGGCGACATGGAGCTGAAATATTAGCTCAGAGCAGCCAAAGAAAAGATGTTAAGTTGAAGCTCTCTCTCTCTAACACACACACACACACACACACACACACACACACACACACACACTGAGAGACATTACCATGTCCAGCAATGTAGGAAAAAAAACCCCACAAGACTTCCCAGGACTGCGGCATAAAATTCTTAAGAGTTCGCAAAACCTCAACGATGTGGAAAAGACATGGAGCTTCGATGCCGAGTCATCAACATGGTGACATTACGTCCTGCTAATAATTCCCCGCTGTAGCTCATATCTCCGTGTCTGTAACGACAGCACTGACACACAGCAGGCCCGCTCGTGATTCACGGCTCCTGCTGCCCTTTCCATCGCTGCCGAGTTGAAAAAAAATCTTTCAGTAGGGGAGAGTTATGAGGTGTTACAGCAGGACTCCGACAATGTTTTTGTCTGCAAGTGGATGTAATTATTAACGCTGGTCACCACTTAGCAATGTTCAGTCCCAGCGTCCCTCCACTCGAGTCTTTATGTTCTACAGCAAGACGACTGAAGGAACTGTTGCTCTTAAATAACACTTCATTGGCATTCATTACATACTAATCAATATAAAAAAACCCCAACACCGAAAACCCCGAGCAAAGCGTCTGTTTTCTCTGTGGAGCATCGTCACTGTGACGGAGCAACTTTAATGGATTTTTATAAATGACTGCTTGTGTTCTTTAGAGGAACTGAGCTCGAATGTTCATGTTGGAAAAAAATCGTTTTCAGTATCTTTTCACTTCGTGTTAAAATGTGAGACAGAACATTAGTGTGTAAGTGTGAAGCTCTGGATCTCAGCAGTGACTCCACCAGAATCTTCAATCTCATCTGGCTAAACTGTGGTGGTAAAATATTAACATCAATAAACTAACTAGAACAATCAAACAAGAAACAGGATACAAGAGAGAAAGCCCTTAAATATGCCATGTAACTTACAGCAATGACACAAATTATGGTAATGACAACAGTGATGATGATAGTGATGATGATGACCGTGATGATGATGATAACAGTGATGATAATATTAATGATGACTTATGACAATGACAGAAATGTTGACTGTAATAATGATGGCAGTAATGACAATGATATTAATGAAGACAGTAATGATGATGACAGTAATGACAGTAATGATGGTGACAGTAATGACAGTAATGATGACAGTGATGATCATGACAGTAATGACAATGATATTAATGATGACAGTAATGATGATGACAGTAATGATGATGACAGTAAAGATGACAGTTATGACAGTGATGATGATGATATTAATGACAGTAATGACAGTAATGACAGTAATGATGATGAGAGTAAAGTAATGATGGTGACAGTAATGATGATGACAGTAATGATGACAGTTATGACTGTGATGATGATGATATTAATGACAGTAATGACAGTAATGATGATGAGAGTAAAGTAATGATGGTGACAGTAATGATGATGACAGTAATGATGACAGTTATGACTGTGAGGATGATGATATTAATGACAGTAATGACAGTAATGATGATGAGAGTAAAGTAATGATGGTGACAGTAATGATGATAACAGTAATGATGACAGTTATGACTGTGATGATGATGATATTAATGACAGTAATGATGACAGTGATGATCATGACAGTAATGACAATGATATTAATGATGACAGTAATGACAGTAATGATGATGAGAGTAATGATGACAGTAATGACAGTTATGACAGTGATGATGATGATATTAATGATGACAGTAATGATGATGAGAGTAAAGTAATGATGGTGACAGTAATGATGATGAGAGTAATGATGACAGTTATGACTGTGATGATGATGATATTAATGACAGTAATGACAGTAATGATGATGAGAGTAAAGTAATGATGGTGACAGTAATGATGATGACAGTAATGATGACAGTTATGACTGTGATGATGATGATATTAATGACAGTAATGACAGTAATGATGATGAGAGTAAAGTAATGATGGTGACAGTAATGATGACAGTTATAACTGTGATGATGATATTAATGACAGTAATGATGACAGTGATGATCATGACAGTAATGACAATGATATTAATGATGACAGTAATGACAGTAATGATGATGAGAGTAATGATGACAGTAATGACAGTTATGACAGTGATGATGATGATATTAATGATGACAGTAATGACAGTAATGATGATGAGAGTAATTAAAGTAATGATGATGACAGTAATAATGATGATATTAATGATGATATTAATGATGACCGTAATGATGGACAGGGATGATGATGATATTAATGATGACCATAATGATGATGACAGTGATGATGATGATATTAATGATGATATTAATGATGACAGTAATGATGATGACAGTGATGATAATGATATTAATGATGACAGTAATGATGATGATGATATTAATGATGACAGTAATAATCATGACAGTAATGACAGTGGTGACAATGATATTAATGACGATAGTAATGATGATGACAATAATGGCAGTGGTGACAATAATATTAATGATGACAGTAATTACAGTATTGATGCCAGTAATGATGCCAGTAATGACAATGACAGTAATGACAATAATATTAATGATGACAGTAATTACAGTATTGATGCCAGTAATGACAATGACAATGATATTAATGATGACAGTAATGATAATGACAGTAATGATAACAGTAATGACAGTAATGACAATGATGTTAACAGTGATGATGACAGTAACAGTGATAGTTATAATGACTAATAATGAAAGTAATGACACTGACAGTGAGTAGAATAGATGTTTATAGCTGCTATAAGAGAGAGATTACATCAGAGAGAGGAAGTGCAGTACTGCATCATGTCTTATTGAGCTACATTTATTTAAAAAAAAAAAGTCTAGCATGAAAAGTGTGAATAATGGTTAAAGTGGTGTATCTGACCCTCAGAATGGAGGTGTGTGTGTGTGTGTGTGTGTGTGTGTGTGTGTGTGTGTGTGTGTGTGTGTGTCTGTGTCAGAACTGGACCGGCGCTGGTGGAGCTTCATGTGTGCAGCTTGAGGGCAGTGAATAGAGAATGAGCTCCAGCTCATCTTCAGCTCTGCTGCTCGTCTTCAGAGGTTTCATACAATTTAAATGACAAACCGTCTTATGAGGCCTCGTTTTCCTCCACGGCCCAAAACAACAGTAAAAACGGACGAAGGCTAGAACGTTACAACAAAAACCACGAGTGTGTACACTTGCCAGAGAAGGAAGCCTGCAGCATCCTGGGAGACTGGAGCGAGCCATAAACAGGCCCCGTGTCAGTTCTGATGATCTCGGCTCCGAGCGTAACCCTGTTTAATCCTAGCAGGCTTCACATTCACTTTTAAATTTGCTGGAAGCGGCTGTGTGTCAGAATTCTGCCTGATGGATCCGTCTCGGTTCTCTTCTCACTCGCTCTAAAGGGACTGGAATATCACATAACACCAGCGCCGTGGACAGAACCAAGAAAAACCGTCCATTACGTCTTTATAATAATCACACCTGAGACACGGAGCGCGGCAAACCAGCAACCCGAGCCTGATCATCCGCCCTGGAGCTGGAGATTATTAGCATTTTATTATTTACTATTTAACTTTATTAGCATTCAGGTTAGAAATTCATTAGAATTGATTTTGTTTTGTTTATCATTTTAGATTTTTATTTACATTTGTTAGAATAACCTTTTTAAATTTAGTTTAAATTACAATTTAATTTATTACATTTATTTCATAATTTAAAATTTGTTAGCTTTTATTTTTCAAATTTAAGTTTGTTAGCATTTAGTTTTTAAAGGTAAGTTTATTAAGACTTGTTTTTACATTTTTAAAATTTTATTTATTTATTAGCATTTCATTTTTAAAAAATGTATGTTTATTTGCATTTATTTTAGAATTTTATGTTTAACATTTATTTTTCAAATGTATTTGTTAGCATAGAATTTTTAAATGTAAGTTTATTGGCATTTAGTTCTTTAAAATTGTGTTTATTATTAGCATTTAATTTAAAATGTAATTTTTTTTTAGCATTAATTAATGACTTTTGTTCCACATTAGTAATAAGTGAATAACGTCAGTGTAGAACTCTACAGCAGGAAGATCAGTTACTCAAACTTTCAAAGAACCCTTAAGAAACCCTTTTTAAGAGTTTGGTGCAATTAGGACATGCATCCTATTGCAGGTTCTGTGGAGAACCCTACAAAACCTTTCTCTCTCAGCTGAAGACCCATTTAGAATCTTTTTATGTAGGTAAGAACATTTGACCCATAAGGAACCCCCTTTTGATGAGTAAATGTTAAATGTTTTCTTAAATGTTCTATGTAGAACTGTACAGCATGTTCCTCTTTCAGAGACAGTTCAACTTAGAACCTCTTTAGAGAGAGTAGTACCTTTTAATTTCTTATTTCTTATTAATTCAGGAATGTTTTGAAGATGTAGTGCAGTGAAGACATGGTTGATTCCGTGCTGGAGAACCCAGTAAATGTTTATTGTGGAACCCTGCAGTTTCTCTTTCAGCTAAGGAACCAAATAGAACCTCTTGATGGAGGTAACAACTATCTTTAATCAGTTTTAATCTTTAAAACTTTAAACAGTATTGAGGAGATGCAGCTCCAGTTTTGATTTCTCTGGGAAATCCCAGTAAATGTTCCGTGTGGAACCTGATGTAAGGCTTCTCTTTTACAGAACATTCAAAGTAGACTAGGAGGCAACAGCATTAAGGAACAAAAGCTTTTATTAAAGGTTGGTAAGAAAAGAACCATTAAGGAACTGTTACATTAGAGTGTGGAAAAATCAGAGGATAAAGTTAATGTCCAGTGGAACCTTATTAAATATTCAATGCAGAATCTTACATTGTGGGTTCTTGATCAGAAATGGTTCAATAGAGAACATGTTTAAGGAGGTCAAAGGTTTTTTTAATTTTTTTATTTTTTTATTAAAAATGACTATATTTAAAGTTTTTTGTCTGTAGGAAACCCATTTAATGGTTCTATTTAGAACTGGACATGGGATCTCTCTGTGGGAGAAGGTTTCTCCTAGAACCCCTTTAAGGAACCTGTTTGTTAAAGAGTGTAGAGCAGTGAAGATGCAAATATAAAAATAGCCCACTTAAAGGTTCTATGCTCCATAGCTTCCATATGGTTTCTCAGAGATGGTTCTAATTAGAATCTTTTCAGTGAGGTTAGAACCATTAACCTCTTCATATTTAAAGCACGCAGCTTCATCTTGGTTCTGTGTAGAACCTGTAAAGCTTTTCTCTTTTAAGTAGAATTCCTTTAGGAAAGTAGGAACCATTAGTTTTTAAAAAAGAGCACTTTAGAGAACCTTTTGTAATGAGAAAAACAAGGAACCGGACGTGATCTAGAACCTGCAAATCCGAACCTGGATGTGATCTAGAACCC
>JAUCMX010000002.1:32385160-32422660 GCA_033459395.1 Hemibagrus guttatus
AGGAATACACACTCTCTTCCTCTCTCTCTCTCTCTCTCTCTCTCTCTCTCTCTCTCTCTCTTACTCTCTCTTACTCTGTATTGCACCCACACACACACACACACACACACACACACACACACACACACACACACACACACACAGCTCTGTTCAGTGTGATGTTTCTGTTTTAAACCAATTGCTTCATGTCACTACAATCAGACAGACAGCTACAGAGAGACAGACAATGAACAGAGAGAGAGAGAGAGAGAGAGAGAGAGAGAGAGAGAGAAAGTGAGGAGTCAGAGAGATAGAGAGAAATTCATAATGACCAAATAATAGAAAAAAAAGAGTAGAGAAGGAGAAGATAAATCTCTCTCTCTCTCTCTCTCTCTCTCTCTCTCTCTCTCTCTCACTCACACACACTCTCACACACACACACACACACACACACTTTGCTTTTTGATGATCATAAAGCTTTCTGAAACTGAAATTGATAAGTAAAGAACAAACACTTAAATGTAGCTGTAAATGGTTCAAACTAGTGATTGTGCTTTTAAAGGTGTGATATGAGGGGAGTAAACAGTGTGTGTGTGTGTGTGTGTGTGTGTGTGTGTGTAGTGCTGTTTTAGAAACATCCTCAGTGACGTGTTCTGATGAAACAGAGTTTCTGGAGTGTGTTACTGCTCTTACATCACGACTACTCATCAACTGCTGCTTAGTTACTACTTTAGAGAGAGAGAGAAAGGGGGGGGGGGGGGGAGAGAGAGAGAGAGAGAGAGAGAGAGAGAGAGAGAGAGAGAGAGAGAGAGAGAGACAAAGAAAGAGGGGGAGGAAGAGAGAGAAGGAGAGGGAGAGAGAGAGAGAGGAGTTGAGGGAGGCTGCTGCACCTGTCCGAAGCTGGTAGCACTCGCTCGCGCTCTCTCTCTCTCTCTCTGTGTGTGCGTGTGTGTGTGTGTGTGTGTGTGTGCGCGCAGTGAGAGTGAGTTAATTGGGTGAAGCTGTACAGCGTGTTAGCGCCGCTTTCAGAAACAGCCTCCTGACAGCTGAGTGTCAGCCGAGTGGAGCTGAGAGACGGAGAGAGAGGCAGAGCGCTGTCACTGACCAGAGAGAGAGAGCGCTGTCACTGACCAGAGAGAGAGAGCGCTGTCACTGACCAGAGAGAGAGAGCGCTGTCACTGACCAGAGAGAGAGAGAGAGAGCGCTGTCACTGACCAGAGAGAGAGAGAGAGAGCGCTGTCACTGACCAGAGAGAGAGAGAGCGCGCTGTCACTGACCAGAGAGAGAGAGAGCGCGCTGTCACTGACCAGAGAGAGAGCGAGAGCGCTGTCACTGACCAGAGAGAGAGAGCGCGCTGTCACTGACCAGAGAGAGAGAGAGTGCGCTGTCACTGACCAGAGAGAGAGAGAGAGCGCTGTCACTGACCAGAGAGAGAGAGAGAGAACGCTGTCACTGACCAGAGAGAGAGGCAGAGTGCTGTCACTGACCAGAGAGAGAGAGAACGCTGTCACTGACCAGAGAGAGCGAGAGCGCTGTCACTGACCAGAGAGAGAGAGAGCGCTGTCACTGACCAGAGAGAGAGAGAGAGCGCTGTCACTGACCAGAGAGAGAGAGAGTCGCTGTCACTGACCAGAGAGAGAGAGCGCTGTCACTGACCAGAGAGAGAGAGTGCGCTGTCACTGACCAGAGAGAGAGAGAGAGCGCTGTCACTGACCAGAGAGAGAGAGAGAGCGCTGTCACTGACCAGAGAGAGAGAGAGTGCTGTCACTGACCAGAGAGAGAGAGAGCGCTGTCACTGACCAGAGAGAGCGAGAGCGCTGTCACTGACCAGAGAGAGCGAGAGCGCTGTCACTGACCAGAGAGAGAGAGAGAGCGCTGTCACTGACCAGAGAGAGAGAGAGTGCGCTGTCACTGACCAAAAGAGAGGAGAGCGCTGTCACTGACCAGAGAGAGCGAGAGCGCTGTCACTGACCAGAGAGAGCGAGAGCGCTGTCACTGACCAGAGAGAGAGAGCGCGCTGTCACTGACCAGAGAGAGAGGAGGCGCTGTCACTGACCAGAGAGAGAGAGAGAGGCGCTGTCACTGACCAGAGAGAGAGAGGGGCGCTGTCACTGACCAGAGAGAGAGAGAGTGCGCTGTCACTGACCAGAGAGAGAGAGAGAGCGCTGTCACTGACCAGAGAGAGAGAGAGCGCTGTCACTGACCAGAGAGAGAGGAGAGCGCTGTCACTGACCAGAGAGAGAGAGAGCGCTGTCACTGACCAGAGAGAGAGAGAGCGCTGTCACTGACCAGAGAGAGAGAGAGTGCGCTGTCACTGACCAGAGAGAGAGAGAGAGCGCTGTCACTGACCAGAGAGAGAGAGCGCTGTCACTGACCAGAGAGAGCAGAGTGCTGTCACTGACCAGAGAGAGAGAGAACGCTGTCACTGACCAGAGAGAGAGGCAGAGCGCTGTCACTGACCAGAGAGAGCGAGAGCGCTGTCACTGACCAGAGAGAGAGAGAGGCGCTGTCACTGACCAGAGAGAGAGAGAGGCGCTGTCACTGACCAGAGAGAGAGCGAGAGCGCTGTCACTGACCAGAGAGAGAGAGAGCGCTGTCACTGACCAGAGAGAGAGAGAGGCGCTGTCACTGACCAAAAGAGAGAGAGGCGCTGTCACTGACCAGAGAGAGAGAGAGAGCGCTGTCACTGACCAGAGAGAGAGAGAGAGGCGCTGTCACTGACCAGAGAGAGAGAGAGAACGCTGTCACTGACCAGAGAGAGCGAGAGCGCTGTCACTGACCAGAGAGAGCGAGAGCGCTGTCACTGACCAGAGAGAGAGAGCGCGCTGTCACTGACCAGAGAGAGAGAGAGAGCGCTGTCACTGACCAGAGAGAGAGAGTGCGCTGTCACTGACCAGAGAGAGCGAGAGCGCTGTCACTGACCAGAGAGAGAGAGTGCGCTGTCACTGACCAGAGAGAGAGAGAGTGCGCTGTCACTGACCAGAGAGAGAGAGAGCGCTGTCACTGACCAGAGAGAGAGCGAGAGCGCTGTCACTGACCAGAGAGAGAGAGGCGCTGTCACTGACCAGAGAGAGAGAGAGAGCGCTGTCACTGACCAAGAGAGAGAGAGAGAGCGCTGTCACTGACCAGAGAGAGGAGAGCGCTGTCACTGACCAGAGAGAGAGAGTGCGCTGTCACTGACCAGAGAGAGAGGAGAGCGCTGTCACTGACCAGAGAGAGAGAGAGAACGCTGTCACTGACCAGAGAGAGAGGCAGAGCGCTGTCACTGACCAGAGAGAGAGAGAGCGCTGTCACTGACCAGAGAGAGAGGAGAGCGCTGTCACTGACCAGAGAGAGCGAGAGCGCTGT
The DNA here is from genome assembly GCA_033459395.1 of Hemibagrus guttatus. Taxonomy (NCBI): domain Eukaryota; kingdom Metazoa; phylum Chordata; class Actinopteri; order Siluriformes; family Bagridae; genus Hemibagrus; species Hemibagrus guttatus. Next base: position 32,388,488 of record JAUCMX010000002.1, read on the forward strand.
CACTGACCAGAGAGAGAGAGCGCGCTGTCACTGACCAAAAGAGAGAGAGAGCGCTGTCACTGACCAGAGAGAGAGAGTGCGCTGTCACTGACCAGAGAGAGAGAGAGCGCTGTCACTGACCAGAAAAGAGAGAGAGAGCGCTGTCACTGACCAGAGAGAGAGAGAGCGCTGTCACTGACCAGAGAGAGCGAGAGCGCTGTCACTGACCAGAGAGAGAGAGGCGCTGTCACTGACCAGAGAGAGAGAGAGGCGCTGTCACTGACCAGAGAGAGAGAGCGCGCTGTCACTGACCAGAGAGAGAGAGAGAGAACACTGTCACTGACCAGAGAGAGAGGAGAGTCGCTGTCACTGACCAGAGAGAGAGAGAGGCGCTGTCACTGACCAGAGAGAGAGAGAGCGCTGTCACTGACCAAAAGAGAGCGAGAGCGCTGTCACTGACCAGAGAGAGAGAGCGCTGTCACTGACCAGAGAGAGAGGAGAGCGCTGTCACTGACCAGAGAGAGAGAGAACGCTGTCACTGACCAGAGAGAGAGGCAGAGCGCTGTCACTGACCAGAGAGAGAGAGAGCGCTGTCACTGACCAGAGAGAGGAGAGCGCGCTGTCACTGACCAGAGAGAGAGCGAGAGCGCTGTCACTGACCAGAGAGAGAGAGCGCGCTGTCACTGACCAGAGAGAGAGAGAGTCGCTGTCACTGACCAGAGAGAGAGAGAGAGCGCTGTCACTGACCAAAAGAGAGAGAGAGCGCTGTCACTGACCAGAGAGAGAGGAGAGCGCTGTCACTGACCAGAGAGAGAGAGAGCGCTGTCACTGACCAGAGAGAGCGAGAGCGCTGTCACTGACCAGAGAGAGCGAGAGCGCTGTCACTGACCAGAGAGAGAGAGCGCGCTGTCACTGACCAGAGAGAGAGAGCGCGCTGTCACTGACCAGAGAGAGAGAGAGAGCGCTGTCACTGACCAGAGAGAGAGAGAGTGCGCTGTCACTGACCAGAGAGAGAGAGAGCACGCTGTCACTGACCAGAGAGAGAGAGAGAGCGCTGTCACTGACCAGAGAGAGAGAGAGAGCGCTGCCACTGACCAGAGAGAGAGAGCGCACTGTCACTGACCAGAGAGAGAGAGTGCGCTGTCACTGACCAGAGAGAGAGAGAGAGCGCTGCCACTGACCAGAGAGAGAGAGCGCACTGTCACTGACCAGAGAGAGAGAGTGCGCTGTCACTGACCAGAGAGAGAGAGAGCACGCTGTCACTGACCAGAGAGAGAGAGCGCGCTATCACTGACTAGAGAGAGAGAGAGCGTGCTGTCACTGACCAGAGAGAGAGCGAGAGCGCTGTCACTGACCAGAGAGAGAGAGCGCACTGTCACTGACCAGAGAGAGAGAGTGCGCTGTCACTGACCAGAGAGAGAGAGAGAGCGCTGTCACTGACCAGAGAGAGAGAGAGAGACGCTGTCACTGACCAGAGAGAGAGGCAGAGTGCTGTCACTGACCAGAGAGAGAGAGAACGCTGTCACTGACCAGAGAGAGAGGCAGAGCGCTGTCACTGACCAGAGAGAGCGAGAGCGCTGTCACTGACCAGAGAGAGCGAGAGCGCTGTCACTGACCAGAGAGAGAGAGAGAGCGCTGTCACTGACCAGAGAGAGAGAGAGTGCGCTGTCACTGACCAGAGAGAGAGAGAGAGCGCTGTCACTGACCAGAGAGAGAGAGAGAGCGCTGTCACTGACCAGAGAGAGAGAGCGCGCTATCACTGACTAGAGAGAGAGAGAGCGTGCTGTCACTGACCAGAGAGAGAGAGAGAGCGCTGTCACTGACCAGAGAGAGAGAGAGCGCTGTCACTGACCAGAGAGAGAGAGAGAGAGCAGAGAGAGAGAGAGAGAGGGGAGAGAGCGCGATGCTGTCACTGACCAGAGAGAGAGAGAGCTGAGAGAGAGAGAGAGAGAGCACTGTCATGGACCACAGAGAGAGACGAGATCATCACACACTCCTACTGTTACACTGCTTGAGATCATCACACACTCTTACTGGTACACTGCTTCAGATAATCACACTCTACTGTTACACTGCTTCAGATCATCACACACTCCTACTGTTACACTGCTTCAGATCATCACACACTCCTACTGTTACACTGCTTCAGATCATCACACACTCCTACTGTTACACTGCTTCAGATCATCACACACTCCTACTGTTACACTGCTTCAGATCATCACACACTCCTACTGTTACACTGCTTCAGATCATCACACACTCTACTGTACACTGCTTCAGATCATCACACACTCCTACTGTTACACTGCTTCAGATCTCACACACTCCTACTGTTACACTGCTTCAGATCATCACACACTCCTACTTTACACTGCTTCAGATCATCACACACTCCTACTGTTACACTGCTTCAGATATCACACACTCTACTGTTACACTGCTTCAGATCATCACACTCTACTGTTACACTGCTTCAGATCATCACACACTCTACTGTTACACTGCTTCAGATCATCACACTCTACTGTTACACTGCTTCAGATCATCACACTCTACTGTTACACTGCTTCAGATCATCACACTCTACTGTTACATGCTTCAGATCATCACACACTCCTACTGTACACTGCTTCAGATCATCACACTCTACTGTTACACTGCTTCAGATAATCACACACTCTACTGTTACACTGCTTCAGATCATCACACTCTACTGTTACATGCTTCAGATCATCACACTCTACTGTTACACTGCTTCAGATCATCACACACTCCTACTTTACACTGCTTCAGATCATCACACACTCCTACTGTTACACTGCTTCAGATCATCACACTCTACTGTTACACTGCTTCAGATCATCACACACTCCTACTGTTACACTGCTTCAGATCATCACACACTCCTACTGTTACACTGCTTCAGATCATCACACACTCTACTGTTACACTGCTTCAGATCATCACACACTCTACTGTTACACTGCTTCAGATCATCACACACTCCCACTGTTACACTGCTTCAGATCATCACACACTCCTACTGGTTTCACTGCTTCAGATCATCACACACTCCTACTGTTACACTGCTTCAGATCATCACACACTCCTACTGTTACACTGCTTCAGATCATCACACACTCCTACTGTTACACTGCTTCAGATCATCACACACTCCTACTGTTACACTGCTTCAGATCATCACACTCCTACTGTTACACTGCTTCAGATCATCACACACTCCTACTGTTACACTGCTTCAGATAATCACACACTCCTACTGTTACACTGCTTCAGATCATCACACACTCCTACTGTTACACTGCTTCAGATCATCACACACTCCTACTGTTACACTGCTTCAGATCATCACACTCCTACTGTTACACTGCTTCAGATCATCACACACTCCTACTGTTACACTGCTTCAGATCATCACACACTCTACTGTTACACTGCTTCAGATCATCACACACTCCTACTGTTACACTGCTTCAGATCATCACACACTCCTACTGTTACACTGCTTCAGATCATCACACTCCTACTGTTACACTGCTTCAGATCATCACAACTCCTACTGTTACACTGCTTCAGATCATCACACACTCCTACTGTTACACTGCTTCAGATCATCACACACTCCTACTGTTACACTGCTTCAGATCATCACACTCTACTGTTACATTGCTTCAGATCATCACACACTCCTACTGGTACACTGCTTCAGATCATCACACACTCCTACTGTTACACTGCTTCAGATAATCACACACTCTACTGTTACACTGCTTCAGATCATCACACACTCCTACTGTTACACTGCTTCAGATCATCACACTCTACTGTTACACTGCTTCAGATCATCACACACTCCTACTATTACACTGCTCCAGATCATCACACACTCCTACTGTTACACTGCTTCAGATCATCACACTCTACTGTTACATTGCTTCAGATCATCACACACTCCTACTGGTACACTGCTTCAGATCATCACACACTCCTACTGTTACACTGCTTCAGATAATCACACACTCTACTGTTACACTGCTTCAGATCATCACACACTCTACTGTTACACTGCTTCAGATCATCACACACTCCTACTGTTACACTGCTTCAGATCATCACACTCCTACTGGTACACTGCTTCAGATCATCACACACTCCTGCTGTTACACTGCTTCAGATCATCACACTCCTACTGGTTACACTGCTTCAGATCATCACACACTCCTGCTGTTACACTGCTTCAGATCATCACACTCCTACTGTTACACTGCTTCAGATCATCACACTCCTACTGTTACACTGCTTCAGATCATCACACACTCTACTGTTACACTGCTTCAGATAATCACACACTCTACTGTTACACTGCTTCAGATCATCACACACTCTACTGTTACACTGCTTCAGATCATCACACACTCCTACTGTTACACTGCTTCAGATCATCACACTCCTACTGGTACACTGCTTGAGATCATCATATACTCCTACTGTTACACTGCTTCAGATCATCACACACTCCTGCTGTTACACTGCTTCAGATCATCACACTCCTACTGTTACACTGCTTCAGATCATCACACTCCTACTGTTACACTGCTTCACATAATCACACTCTACTGTTACACTGCTTCAGATCATCACAAACTCCTTCTGTTACACTGCTTCAGATCATCACACACTCCTACTGTCACACTGCTTCAGATCATCCTACTGTTACACTGCTTCAGATCATCACACTCTACTGTTACACTGCTTCAGATCATCACACACTCCTACTGTTACACTGCTTCAGATCATCACACTCCTACTGTTACACTGCTTCAGATCATCACACACTCTACTGTTACACTGCTTCAGATCATCACACTCCTACTGGTACACTGCTTCAGATCATCACACACTCTACTGTTACACTGCTTCAGATCATCACACACTCCTACTGTTACACTGCTTCAGATCATCACACTCTACTGTTACACTGCTTCAGATCATCACACTCCTACTGTTACACTGCTTCAGATCATCACACACTCCTACTGTTACACTGCTTCAGATCATCCCCACTCTACTGTACATGCTTCAGATCATTTTTTTTTTTTTTTTTTTAAAAAAAAAAAAAAAAAAAACACACTCCTACTGTTACACTGCTTCAGATTCACACACTCTACTGTTACACTGCTTCAGATCATCACACTCTACTGTTACACTGCTTCAGATCATCACACACTCCTACTGTTACACTGCTTCAGATCATCCCCACTCCTACTGTTACACTGCTTCAGATCATCACACACTCCTACTGTTACACTGCTTCAGATCATCACACTCTACTGTTACACTGCTTCAGATCATCACACTCTACTGTTACACTGCTTCAGATCATCACACACTCCTACTGTTACACTGCTTCAGATCATCACACTCTACTGTTACACTGCTTCAGATCATCACACACTCCTACTGTTACACTGCTTCAGATCATCACACACTCCTACTGTTACACTGCTTCAGATCATCACACACTCTACTGTTACACTGCTTCAGATCATCACACACTCCTACTGTTACACTGCTTCAGATCATCACACTCTACTGTTACACTGCTTCAGATCATCACACACTCCTACTTTACACTGCTTCAGATCATCACACACTCCTACTGTTACACTGCTTCAGATCATCACACTCTACTGTTACATGCTTCAGATCATCACACACTCCTACTGTACACTGCTTCAGATCATCACACACTCCTACTGTTACACTGCTTCAGATCATCACACACTCTACTGTTACACTGCTTCAGATCATCACACTCTACTGTTACACTGCTTCAGATCATCACACACTCCTACTGTTACACTGCTTCAGATCATCACACACTCCTACTGTTACACTGCTTCAGATCATCACACACTCTACTGTTACACTGCTTCAGATCATCACACACTCCTACTGTTACACTGCTTCAGATCATCACACACTCCTACTGTTACACTGCTTCAGATCATCACACACTCTACTGTTACACTGCTTCAGATCATCACACACTCCTACTGTTACACTGCTTCAGATAATCACACACTCTACTGTTACACTGCTTCAGATCATCACACTCTACTGTTACACTGCTTCAGATCATCACACACTCCTACTGTTACACTGCTTCAGATCATCACACACTCCTACTGTTACACTGCTTCAGATCATCACACACTCCTACTGTTACACTGCTTCAGATCATCACACTCTACTGTTACACTGCTTCAGATCATCACACACTCCTACTGTTACACTGCTTCAGATCATCACACACTCCTACTGTTACACTGCTTCAGATCATCACACTCTACTGTTACATTGCTTCAGATCATCACACACTCCTACTGTACACTGCTTCAGATCATCACACTCCTACTGTTTCACTGCTTCAGATCATCACACACTCCCACTGTTACACTGCTTCAGATCATCACACACTCCTACTGTTACACTGCTTCAGATCATCACACTCTACTGTTACACTGCTTCAGATCATCACACACTCCTACTGTTACACTGCTTCAGATCATCACACACTCCTACTGTTACACTGCTTCAGATCATCACACACTCCTACTGTTACATGCTTCAGATCATCACACACTCCTACTGGTACACTGCTTCAGATCATCACACACTCCTACTGTTACACTGCTTCAGATAATCACACACTCTACTGTTACACTGCTTCAGATCATCACACTCCTACTGTTACACTGCTTCAGATATCACACACTCCTACTGTTACACTGCTTCAGATCATCACACACTCCTACTGTTACACTGCTTCAGATCATCACACACTCCTACTGTTACACTGCTTCAGATCATCACACTCCTACTCTTACACTGCTTCAGATCATCACACTCCTACTGTTACACTGCTTCAGATCATCACACACACTCCTACTGTCACACTGCTTCAGATCATCACACACACTCCTACTGTCACAATGCTTCAGATCATCACACACACTCCTACTGTCACAATGCTTCAGATCAACACACTCCTACTGTTACACTGCTTCACATAATCACACTCTACTGTTACACTGCTTCAGATCACACTCCTACTGTTACACTGCTTCAGATCATCACACTCCTACTGTCACAATGCTTCAGATAATCACACACTCTATTGTTACACTGCTTCAGATCATCACACTCTACTGTTACACTGCTTGAGATCATCATATACTCCTACTGTTACACTGCTTCAGATCATCACACACTCCTGCTGTTACACTGCTTCAGATCATCACACTCCTACTGTTACACTGCTTCAGATCATCACACTCCTACTGTTACACTGCTTCACATAATCACACTCTACTGTTACACTGCTTCAGATCATCACAAACTCCTTCTGTTACACTGCTTCAGATCATCACACACTCCTACTGTCACACTGCTTCAGATCATCACACACTCCTACTGTTACACTGCTTCAGATCATCACACACTCCTACTGTCACACTGCTTCAGATCATCACACACTCCTGCTGTTACACTGCTTCAGATCATCACACACACTCTACTGTTACACTGCTTCAGATCATCACACACTCCTACTGTCACACTGCTTCAGATCATCACACACTCCTGCTGTTACACTGCTTCAGATCATCATCACACTCTACTGTTACACTGCTTCAGATCATCACACACTCTACTGTTACACTGCTTCAGATCATCACACACTCCTACTGTTACACTGCTTCAGATCATCACACACTACTGTTACACTGCTTCAGATCATCACACACTCTACTGTTACACTGCTTCAGATCATCACACACTCCTAATGTTACACTGCTTCAGATCATCACACACTCCTACTGTTACACTGCTTCAGATCATCACACACTCCTACTGGTACACTGCTTCAGATCATCACACACTCCTACTGGTACACTGCTTCAGATCATCACACACTCCTACTGGTACACTGCTTCAGATCATCACACACTCTACTGTTACACTGCTTCAGATCATCACACACTCCTACTGTTACACTGCTTCAGATCATCACACACTCCTACTGTTACACTGCTTCAGATCATCACACACTCTACTGTTACACTGCTTCAGATCATCACACTCTACTGTTACACTGCTTCAGATCATCACACACTAATGTTACACTGCTTCAGATCATCACACACTCCTACTGTTACATTGCTTCAGATCATCACACACTCTACTGTTACACTGATTCAGATCATCACACACTCCTACTGTTACACTGCTTCAGATCATCACACACTCCTACTGTTACACTGCTTCAGATCATCACACACTCCTACTGTTACATTGCTTCAGATCATCACACACTCTACTGTTACACTGCTTCAGATCATCACACACTCCTATTGTCTCACTGCTTCAGATCATCACACACTGTACTGTTACACTGCTTCAGATCATCACACACACTCCTATTGTCACACTGCAGATACACGATAATGCTGCTTCAGACTGTGTGTGTAGATCATCACACAGTCTCCTCGTCTCTCTCAAAAACATATAATGAAAAAAGAAAAAAAAGGAAATTTAAAAAACAGATTAAAATAAATTAATCGAAATGTTTTGAATTAAAAATTTTTTTTTTCTAGATTTGTCGAATTTTAACAGCTGCTTGTCTTCATCTGTCCTTTTCCTCCTCCATCATCATCATCATCATTAGGTAATGAAGAGAACAGGAGAGAAAAAGAAAGGAGGAAGTGTGGAGAGAAAGAAGAGAGGAAGGAATGAGAAAGGAAGGAGAACAGGAGAGAAAAAGAAAGGAGGAAGAAAAGAGAAGGGGAAAGAGAACGAACGAAAGAAAAAACACTGTTAAATAAACATTTAGATAAATGAGTCAAATGAAAGACAGAAAAAAGGTGCATGAAGGAATAAATACGCTGAAAAAGTAGAAAGTAAAAAAGACGAATAAACACAAAGAAAAACAAACGATTAAATAAATAAAAAGATAGAAATGAAGAATTAAACTTTTATTTCCACATTCAAGAAGAGATTTAAAATACTACAAATACTACAGGCTGCATGTGCGTGTGTGTGTGTGTGTGTGTGTGTGTGTGCTCCTGGTGCCCATTTATCTTCCCAGGTCTCACATTTAATTTCCATCACGGTGTCAGAGACGGTGTTGGCGTTAGCCGTGTGAAAGTGACGACGCTAAATGACTTCCACTCGTCTAATTAAGTGTGTAGTGAGTGATGGAGGATTGGAGCACGACCCGAGTGAGGATCATCGGATTTTAAAGAGTTATTTGTGTGTGTGTGTGTGTGAGAGAGTGTGTGATGGGCGCGTCTGTGTGATGGGTGTGTGTGAGTGTTTGATGGGCGTGTGTGAGTGTGTGATGGGCATGTGTGATGATGATTGTGTGTGTGTCATGGTGGTGTGTGTGTGTGTGTGTAATGAAGCTCTGATGAAGCTGACGGTCTGTGACCTTTATTTCGTGAGATCTAAAATACTTTGACAAGGTCATTAATACCTCCACTCTGCCTGGACTCTGGGCCTGGACTCTGGGCCTGGACTCTGAGCCTGGACTCTGGGCCTGGACTCTGGGCCTGGAGTTCTGTAAGAGGCTTTGTATCACTGTTAAACCTGCTACACAAATACAACTGGACTGAACTAACTAACTAACTAAAAAGCTAAATAAGAAAGAATAGCATGCTTTCTACAGGTGCGAATGAGCTAAACAAATAATATTAAAAAGCACATTATTAAACAAAAATAAATATAAGTAAATATATAAGTATATAAAAAGTATATAAATAAATAAATAAATAAAGATCTTAAAGGCCATACGATAATAAAGTAGAAATAAATAAAGAAATAAATAAAGATGGAAAGATAAAACCTGAAGAAATAAATCACTGTAAGCAGAAAGAAAGACAAAGTTTTTTTTTTTTTCTTTTCTTTTTTTTTATCAGGAAAGTTATCAGTAAACAGTGCACTGGTGTGTTTGGTTTTTGTGGAGAAAATAATTTACTGTTTATTTGATGATATTTTCTGTCGTGTGTGTGTGTTGCAGTGATAAAGGATCTGAAAGGTGTGTGTGTGTGACTGGAGGATGGAGGTGGTTAAATAAATAAAGGCGTGTTATGTGAGCCGCGAGTGGGTTTGTCATTTATTGAGCAGGTGAAAGTGCAGCTTTCGGTTCTGCAAATGAACCTTTAACTCTTTTACAGAAATCGAATCGTCTGTGGACGGTCGCGCTCTCTCCGGCTCCTGCGCTCCTTCTGGCTTCTCCGTCTCAGCGTCCTCCATCGTAATTCCCGTCTTCAACATCCACTCTTCACTCCGTAACACAATCAGCAGCAGGAGGAGGAGGATATCATTTCCTTTCTTCGCTTTGTCCAAATGTACTTTTTTAAAAAAAACTCTTCATGCTAAGTGGTGATATCTCTGCGCTAACAAGCTTACAGATCCATTAAATCCATCCAGGAGGAGCTGAGAGGCATCGACACGTCCCACATCCTCGTCTTGCGAGGAGATAATGAGGAGAGTTTCTCTGGAAAAGTGGACCGTGCTCCTGTCTTTTGGCCTAAAGGTGTTTGTTTTTTTTCCCTCCTACTGTTATTTATGGTAAAGCGTTAGCGGGGTTAGCGCAGGGTTAGCAGGTTTAGCATGGCGCGTTTTGACCTGAGTGTGTATCCATGGGCGATAATTATGAATTTTTATAGCGTGAAACGTATGTTTACAGAGCAATCACAATCATCCATCAATACAGCCGGTCAATTACCAAACTCATTACAGAACTCTGAAAGTACAAGCGCACTGCTCTGAAAAAGTTCTTCAGTGTAACTTCTTAACCGAGAGAGAGAGAGAGAGAGAGAGAGAGAGAGAGAGAGAGAGAGGAGGAGACAGTGAGGAAAGAAATCAATAAGCCATTTTAGTCTCTATCTATCAGAGCGGATGCCTCTTGTCTGTGTTAAGGCGCAGGACGTGGCACTTTAATGGGATGGCGCGAGCTGTTTGAAATGTATGCCAATGATTCCTGTCATTTCATGGCAGCCGTGCCACGCTTCAGCGAGCGCCGCTCCTCCCTGTCAGCTCCACGCAAGACGGACGCTTAGTTGCAAACTTGGAGCATTTTTTTGCGCAAACCTGAAATGATGTGACTGATATTCACCCCCCCCCACACACACACCCCATTACCCCACCCCTTTACCCCCCCTCCTAAACACTTCCGTGTCACTCGCACCGCTCTCTCTCTCTGTCTCTCTCTCTGTCTGTCTCTCTCTCTCTCTCCATCTCCTGAATAATCTCCTCTGCTTTTCTCCTCCTCTGCTTTTCTCCTCCACCTGGACGCAGATCTGTTCATTTTTACACACGGAGTGAGCTCACCTTTACACACGCACACACACACACACACACACACACACACACACACAGAACCCCAGAGTACCTGCTCCAAAGACCTCCAACAGAAAGAACAGAATAGGAAGAATAGACAAAATGAACAATAGAGTATAATGTAAATATACTTAAAGAAAGACAAACATAGAATCAAAGAAGGGAAGGAAGCAAATAAATAAACAAACAACTACATGAACAAACAACTACATGAACAAACAACTACATGAACAAACAACTACATGAACAAACAAATACATAAACAAACAACTACATGAACAAACAACTACATGAACAAACAATACATGAACAAACAACTACATAAACAAACAACTACATGAACAAACAACTACATGAACAAACAACTACATAAACAAACAACTACATGAACAAACAACTACATAAACAAACAACTACATGAACAAACAAATACATGAACAAACAACTACATGAACAAACAACTACATGAACAAACAAATACATGAACAAACAACTACATGAACAAATACATAAACAAACACAAACAAACACATAAACAAACACATAAACAAATAAATACATAAACAAACAAATATGTAAATGAGAAAGCAATAAACAGAAATATAACTAACTAAAAAAAAGAAAAATAATAATGAATACACAAGAGAGAAAAAATAAGAAAACATAAACAAACACAAAATCAACAAACAAACAATTAAACAAACAAGCTTGAGTAAAAATTACATTTGAAGAAGAACAATAGTCAGAAACAGAATGAGTGAGTGAGAGTGTGTATGTATGAGAGAGAGAGAGAGAGAGAGAGAGAGAGTTTTGGGTGAGTGTGTGTGTATATATGTAAGTGAGTGAGTGTGTGTGTGTATGAGAGAGATACTAATATTTCTATTTTCCTGGACTCCAGACGTCTGTCTGCAGGGTCAGTCGCAGCTCTGAGAAACGTCTGAGCTCTGAGATGGTTGGGTTCCTGGTCAAATGGACCGGGTCCCTGTGAATGAGTCGTTACTGCGGTTACGGAGAATTAATCAGCACCTTCTGACCAATCCAGAACTCAGCAGCGCTGTGAGTGAGGTTTATTAATAACCTGAAGATGTTCTTCAGAGTCTGTAACATCAGGGGTCACGGTCAGGAGAGTTTAAAAGGCTCCACAGGAAAACAGTTAAGTTTTAAGGTGAGATTTAAAGAGGCAGGTTCTGCAGATGGTCAGAGTGTAAGGAGAGAAATCCAGAGGGAGAGAGAAGAGCAGCAACAGCACCAAAAGGTGGAGAAACAGGCAAGAAATCAAGGCTGGAGAGCCTGAGGGTCCGTGTGGGCTGCCGAGGTGGAAGAGCAGATAGACGAGAAGAAGCTGATTATTAACACCGTCAATAACTGAGGAGAAGAGCTCTGGGGTGAGCTGGAGCACAGGAACTTGGGCAAGGTGATGGTGAGGAGCTGAGCAGCTGAAGAACTGAAGGTGGAGAAGTGAAGATCCATGATTTCCATCTACTGCATGTGTTCAGTCCGAGGGACTAGGGATTAGAAATCACTTGAGATTAAAGGTTGAGGTTGAGCTTGGGTTTTGAAGCTAGAATTGGACTTCAGGGTTTAGAGTTCAGGATTAGAATTTAGAGTTTGAGGTTGGAATAAAGGTTTAGGGTTGGAGTTTAGGATTAGGGTTTGAGCTTGGGATTAGGGTTTGCGGTTATGGATCAGAAGGAGATTTTAGAAATTAGGAGATAATGATGGATGCAGGAAGATTAGGAGTAACAGGTGCTGTTGAAGATTAATGGCTGGAGATTTTAACAGTAAAGGTCCATGATACAAGTAATGATATGAAGCAGGTATATGTTAGAAAAAAATAAAAAGAGGTAAGATCCATAAAGGTTCCATATTGAATATCCAAGAAAAGCTTTTCCCTTTAGAGAAATGTCTTGGGGTTAGGGACTGTGGTTTAGATACCGGGTTCTTTCATTAAACCTAAGTGTTCTATACAGAACCATACAGCAGAGCAGGTTCTCTTTTAGAGTGGGTTCTAAATATAACCTGTTTACAGAGTTAAGCAAATTTATCCAGAGAACCTTGGAAGAACCTTTGTAGAGTTTAGAGATTAAAGTGTAGAATTAAAGATTCTCTAATAAACCTTGTATAGAACCTTACGGCCCTTTCAGAGGGTTTTAAGTAGAACCCTTTTAGAAATTACTGTTTTTTTTCCATCCAGTGTATCTAACTATTGTGTTCTTTAGTAGTTCCTGTGGGGGAACCCTTACAGCTTCTACACTACAGCAGTGTTTGTGAGGCTTTTTTAATGCTTAGAACCCTTAAAGAACCCAGCATACGGCTCCAGTAACGGTGAGTATTGGAGTGGATGTGATATGAATGAAGGTGTAATTAAAGCTGGGAGCAGTGAATGTTCCACACGCAGCAGGACCGGTTCTCTGGCGTGTGAGAGCGTGAGAGCGTGTCGGATTGTTCTGCGTGTTATCGGAGCTTGTTATCGGACGGAGGCTGTTACTGCGAGCGAGAGGTCTAAGTGGAGCCTGAAGCCGCCCTGACCGATGCTCGCTGTATTTTCTGCCTCGTAGCACACCAAAGTAAAATCACTTGTCAAGTCGAGGTGTCGAAGCCTTGACAAGACGCCCGGTGACATTTCAGCTCCAAAGAGCAAGTGTCTCGCAACCGACTGGTCAAATATCAAATAATAGGTCAAGCAGGGAGGAGCCGAGCGGCCGCCTCGCCGAGGCAGCGAGCCTGACAGGTGCATGCGGATCGGGACGGCGCCGCCACTGTAGGGCAAGCGAACACACGGAGGCTGCGTCTTACTGACTTCACACACTGACACTGATTACTCCCCCGGAACCGACTCGACTCGTCCACCATCCGTCCGTGCCGTCCTTTACACGTTTACACATCCCACTCAACGTGGAACTCTTCAATCACAGAACCTCACAAATCAAATTCTAACACAATGTTTCATTCAGATTCGCTAAAACAAACAAACAAACAAGCAAACAAACAAACAAACAAACAAACAAACAAACAAACAAACAAACAAACACTAACTGAAATCTGCCTGAGCCTCTACATGTTCTTCCACTTATTCCCAGCTGGTCATGTTGCCATAGAAACGGTAAAGAAGTGTAAACTCCTCTGTCCTGAAGAACTTCAACAAGTTCCGGCTTCACCTCTGACTGATGCACAGCGCCGACACTGGAGACTCCTTCCACACACACACACACACACACACACACACACATACATATGTCCCTGTTGCTATGGAAATGATAAGGTATCATTAATATGAAGCTGTGCTACAAAATGCATCAATCTGTATTAAATAAATACATTCATTAATAATATTCCAATTATATTATTGGGCATTAGATAAAATTTCTCAAACAAAGATTTTATAAAGAAGAATGATGGAGGAATGTATGCTGTGTGTGTGTGTGTGTGTGTGTTTGTGTGAATAACTGTTAGTGATTAACACTCTCTCTCTCTCTGTCTCTCTCTGTCTCTCTCTCTCTCTCTCTCTCTCTCTGTGTCTCTCTCTCTCTCTCTCTCTCTCTGTGTCTCTCTCTCTCTCTCTCTCTCTCTCTCTCTCTCTCTCTCTCTTTTTCTCTCTCTCTCTCTTTCTCTTTCTCTGTTTTTCTGAGTGAAATGAATGTTGGCATGGTGAAGAGTAGAAAAGCAATAACACATTAGCTGTTAGCGTTCGCTTACCTGTCAGGACCGTAATGTGAAACTGAGTCAGAAATAAAAAAAACAGACTCAAACCTTTCTCTCTGTCCATCTCTCTCTCTCTCTCTCTCTTTCTCTCTCTCTCTCTCTCCCCCTCTCCCTCTCTCTCTCTCTCTGTGGAGCGAGGGTGTGAGAGTTTGTGCGTTTGATGGAGCCTCGAGTGAATTTTAATGAAATGGGAATGAGAGAGAAGTGTCAAATGGCCTGACAACCATCAAGGCAGCGTGGCGGAGTCGGAATAAATATTTAACACTGAGGAGTGTAACCTACAGCGTGTCATGTCATGGCCCTGATTAGGCCGAGGGCGACCTCGCTTTCTCCCAACACGGGACTTCCTTAATCTTTAACCCTTAGCTGCTCGACTAATCATAATCAAAACCATTCCAGTTCCACACACACGCTTTCAAGGTCATTTCAGGTCATGTTAAGAGGTGGAATTGTCCATACAGGCTAATAGCAAGATGCTAACTGGCCATTTTAGTCATCTTTAGTGTTTATTGAACATGAACATGATTTTATGTGTGTAAAGATAACTGCTGTTGGGTTCAGATCGGATTGGTTATTCTGTAATTTACAGAAGTACGATAATGACATTTTGTTTCTTTTATTTATGAAAATATAAAAATTAATTGCACAAATTAAATGATTTGCATAAAATGTAAATAATATATAATACTAATTTAGAATTTTGATTTTTTTTACAAATATTTTTTACTTTTAAAAGATTATTATTATTATTAGTATTATTATTAATAATAATAATAATAATAATAATAATAATAATAATAATAATACTACTACTACTACTAATAATAATAATAATAATAAATGTATTTATTTATATCTAAATTTTCAACAATTACAATAATAATAATAATAATAATAATAATAATAATAATAATAATAATCATCATCATCTATAGTAAATCTATATATACTGAAGATATACTGTATATAGATATACTGGGAAAAAAAAACATTTTAAATCACTCAATAAAGTGAACCTCTATTTCCATACAGCCAGTGCTATAGTATAGTGTAGTGTGTGTGTGTGTGTGTGTGTGTGTGTGTGTGTGTGTGTGTAAGGGTTTGGGAGCCCCAGAGCTCTTTTCAAATGTCCCCCTTCCTCCTGCAGTTGTTTGACGCGAGGCCCCTCAGGACCCCATATGTCCCTCCTGCTTCTGCTCAGCATTCATTTTATTTCACTTTGATCATCGTATCGATCCGCTCAGCCCTTAGCTTGTTTTTTTTTTTCTGACGAGTGCTAACAACATCAGGTGACAGAATTTAAAGGAACAGTTAAAAAAAAAGCTAAAAGTCACATCAGGATTCAGGGTGAAATCTGACATTTGTAGGAGATAGCTACATGATGAAGGTTTTCATCATGTTTATACTTTCAGGGCCTGAAACGAAAACACAGCCGCTTTAAAAATACAAACTGATACTTCATTATGTTTCTTCATCAGATTGATGTGTTGTCAGTGGATCTGAAACATAGAGTCTGTAAAATACCCTGGACCTGGTGGGTAAGAATTTTGCTAGGACACATACACACAGTAATGTATAGTTAAGACCGAAGCTTTAAAAATGATAGAAAATTAATGCTGGGCTGTGGTTTGATAATAACGTTATTTCTGCGCAAGATTCAGGTGAAATATAGCTACCATAGGACAGCAAACGTGTCTGAATGACTACATTCTGTCTGAAAGGAAACACTGTGGCTGTTTATTTTATAAGCAGGTACACAACACTGATGAGGTGCAAATTAAACCTCTCCACAAACCTTGAGAGAGCTTTTGGAATAAAGTTGCTGATAAAATAAAATAGTGATACAGTAATACAGTAATTCAGAAGTATAGTAATAGTGATATAATAACATAGCAATACAGTATAGTAATATAGTAATAGTGATATAACCATACAGTGATAGAGTAATTCAGCAGGAGTAATAAAGTGATGCAGTAATGCAGTCATACAGTAAATCAGTGATATAATAATACACTTATACAGTTATTCAGCAGTGGAGTAATAAAGTGTAATAATAATAAAGTAAGGCAAGATGATGGTGAAATTGGAGTACAGTGATACAGCTGTATATACTGAATCAGTAATACAGTAATATAGTGATGTAATAGGATAATGTATATATATATATATATATATATATATATATATATATATATATATATATATATATATATATATATATATATATTTATATATATAGATATAGATATAGTACAATAAAATAGTGTTATAGTGATACAGTAATGCACTGAAACATTAATGAACAGTGATACAGTAATGCAGTGATAAAGTAATGCATTCATACAGTCATACAATAATGCAGTGACACAGTAATGCATTGATAAAGTAATGCACTGAAACATTAATGTAGTCATACAGTGATACAGTACTGCAGTGACATAGTAATGCAGTGACGCAGTAATGTAGTGATACTGTAATGCAGTGAAACAGTGAAACAGTAATGCAGTGAAACAGTGATACAGTAATGCAGTGACACAGTAATGTACTGATACAGTAATGCAGTGAAACAGTAATTCAGTGACAATGTAGTGCAGTTACACAGTAATGCAGTGATGCAGTAATGCAGTGATACAGTAATGCAGTGAGACAGTAATTTAGTGATACAGTAATGAAGTGGTAGAGAAATGCAGTGACAGTAATGTAGTGACACAATAATGCAGTGACACAGTAATGTAGAGATACAGTAATCTAGTGATACAGTAATGCAGTGACACAGTAATGTAGAGATACAGTAATGCAGTGATACAGTAATGCAGTGATACAGTAATGCAGTGATACAGTAATGTAGTGATACAGTAATGCAGTGACACAGTAATGCAGTGAGACAGTAATGTAGTGACACAGTAATGCAGTGACACAGTAATGCAGTGAGACAGTAATGTAGTGACACAATAATTCAGTGATACAGTAATTCAGTGATATAGTAATGTAGTAATACAGTAATGCAGTGACACAGTAATGTAGAGATACAGTAATGCAGTGATACAGTAATGTAGTGATTCAGTAATGTAGTGATACAGTAATGCAGTGATATAGTAATGTAGTGATACAGTAATGTAGAGATACATTAATACAGTGATGCAGTAATGCAGTGATACAGTAATGTAGTGATACAGTAATGCAGTGATATAGTAATGTAGTGATACAGTAATGTAGAGATACATTAATACAGTGACTCAGTAATGCAGTGATACAGTAACGCAGTGATACAGTGATGCAGTGATACAATAATGCAGTGAAACCATAATGGAGTGATACAGTAATGTATTGATACAGTGACACAGTAATGCAGTGATACAGTAATGCAGTGATATAGTAATGTAGTGATACAGTAATGTAGAGATACATTAATACAGTGACTCAGTAATGCAGTGATACAGTAACGCAGTGATACAGTGATACAGTGATACAGTGATACAGTGATACAGTAATGTAGTGATACAGAAATGCAGTGATACAGTGACACAGTAATGCATTGATACAGTGATACAGTAATGTAGTGATACAGTAATGCAGTGATACAGTGATACAGTAATGTGGTGATACAGTAATGCAGTGATACAGTGATACAGTAATGCAGTGATACAGTAATGTAGTGATACAGAAATGCAGTGATACAGTAATGCAGTGATACAGTGATACAGTAATGTAGTGATACAGTAATGCAGTGATACAGTAATGTAGAGATGCAGTGATACAGTAATGTAGTGAAACCGTAATGCAGTTATACAGTGATGCAGTGATACAGTAATGCAGTGATACAGTGATGCAGTGATACAGTAATGCAGTGATACAGTGATACAGTAATGTAGTGATACAGTAATGCAGTGACACAGTGATACAGTAATGTAGTGATACAGAAATGCAGTGATACAGTGACACAGTAATGCAGTGATACAGTGATACAGAAATGCAGTGATACAGTGATACAGTAATGCGGTGATACAGTAATTCAGTGATACAGTGATACAGTAATGCAGTGATACAGTAATGTAGTGATACAGAAATGCAGTGATACAGTGATACAGTAATGTAGTGATACAGTAATGCAGTGACACAGTAATGCAGTGACACAGTAATGCAGTGATACAGTGATACAGTAATGCAGTGATACAGTAATGTAGTAATACAGAAATGCAGTGATACAGTGATACAGTAATGCAGTGATACAGTAATGCAGTGATACAGTGATACAGTAATGTAGTGATACAGTAATGCAGTGATACAGTAATGTAGAGATGCAGTGATACAGTGATACAGTAATGCAGTGACACAGTAATGCAGTGATACAGTGATACAGTAATGCAGTGATACAGTAATGTAGTAATACAGAAATGCAGTGATACAGTGATACAGTAATGCAGTGATACAGTAATGCAGTGATACAGTGATACAGTAATGTAGTGATACAGTGATACAGTAATGCAGTGATACAGTGATACAGTAATGTAGTGATACAGTAATGCAGTGATACAGTAATGTAGAGATGCAGTGATACAGTAATGTAGTGAAACCGTAATGCAGTTATACAGTGATGCAGTGATACAGTAATGCAGTGATGCTGTGATACAGTGATTCAGTGATACAGTGATACAGTAATGCAGTGATACAGTAATGTAGTGATACAGAAATGCAGTGATACAGTGATACAGTAATGTAGTGATACAGTAATGCAGTGACACAGTAATGCAGTCATACAGTGATACAGTAATGTAGTGATACAGAAATGCAGTGATACAGTGACACAGTAATGCAGTGATACAGTGACACAGTAATGTAGTGATACAGTAATGCAGTGATACAGTGATACAGTAATGTGGTGATACAGTAATGCAGTGATACAGTAATGTAGTGATACTGAAATGCAGTGACACAGTGATACAGTAATGTAGTGATACAGTAATGCAGTGATACAGTGATACAGTAATGTAGTGATACAGAAATGCAGTGATACAGTAATGCAGTGACACAGTAATGCAGTGATACAGTGAGACAGTAATGCAGTGATACAGTAATGTAGTGATACAGAAATGCAGTGATACAGTGATACAGTAATGCAGTGACATAGTAATGCAGTGACACAGTAATGCAGTGATACAGTAATGTAGTGATACAGAAATGCAGTGATACAGTGATACAGTAATGCAGTGATACCATAATGCAGTGATACAGTAATGTATTGATACAGTGACACAGTAATGCAGTGATACAGTAATGCAGTGATATAGTAATGTAGTGATACAGTAATACAGTGACACAGTAATGCAGTGATACAGTAATGTAGAGATGCAGTGATACAGTAATGTAGTGAAACCGTAATGCAGTTATACAGTGATGCAGTGATACAGTAATGCAGTGATGCTGTGATACAGTGATGCAGTGATACAGTAATTTATTGATACAGATATGCAGTGATGCAGTAATGCAGTGATGCAGTAATGCATTGATACAGTGATGCAGTGATACAGTAATTTATTGATACAGATATGCAGTGATGCAGTAATGCAGTGATACAGTAATGCAGTGATGCAGTAATGCAGTGATACAGTGATGCAGTGATACAGTAATTTATTGATACAGATATGCAGTGATGCAGTAATGCAGTGATGCAGTAATGCATTGATACAGTGATGCAGTGATACAGTAATTTATTGATACAGTAATGCAGTGATGCAGTAATGCAGTGATACAGTGATGCAGTGATACAGTAATTTATTGATACAGATATGCAGTGATGTAGTAATGCAGTGATGCAGTGATGCAGTGATGCAGTAATGCAGTGATGCAGTGATGCAGTAATGCAGTAATGCAGTGATACAGTAATTTATTGATACAGATATGCAGTGATGCAGTAATGCAGTGATACAGTAATGCAGTGATACAGTAATACAGTAATACAGTAACGCAGTGACACATTAATGCAGTGATACAGTGATGTAATATTCAGTCAGGGTATAAAATCTAAAGTCTGATTTAAGACAAAAGGTAAAAA
The DNA here is from genome assembly GCA_033459395.1 of Hemibagrus guttatus. Classification (NCBI taxonomy): domain Eukaryota; kingdom Metazoa; phylum Chordata; class Actinopteri; order Siluriformes; family Bagridae; genus Hemibagrus; species Hemibagrus guttatus. The sequence continues at coordinate 32,409,648 of JAUCMX010000002.1, forward strand.
TGTGCCCCCCCCCCTTTTTTTACCTCTCTTGGCATAGTCAAAACAGATAAAAACTAAACACAAACTTTCTGTTACAAGTTTGAGGAAATGTCACTATATGAGAACAATATGTCTGAGTTTATTGGCAGGTTTAATATCCTGAGAAATACTGAGTAAGAGGGCAGTAAAAGAGCTGTAAAAGAATAAAGGAGCGAGCTGCAGTGCCAGGCTGAGCATGTAGCATTAGCACTGTGTGTGTGTGTGTGTGTGTGTGTGTGTGTGTGTGTGTGTGTGTGTGTATGTAAATGTACTCTCATTAATGCAGAACACACGGGGATCTGCAGTCTCTCAGAGTTAAACCGCTTTTGAGTGCAGTGCTAAACTTTTGCCCTCTGGTGTCAAACGATTTTCTAAAATTATTTAAATTTTTTATCTTCATTGTTTTAACGACTGATTTAATTTGTGTAATAAATTAACAGTTATCTATGCTAACACAAACCTCCCTCTTTTACCCATTTGTGTACATAGTTTCACACACACACACACACACACACACACACACACACACACACACACACACAGTGAGTGTAATGAGTTGTGCACATGGATCCAGGCTGCAGCTGCGTAGCTCTGAGTTTTATTGGGAGGTTTATTGAGGTCGAGCAGCTCTACTGTAACTCAATTTGTGATTTTCATGCCAGTATTAACCTCTACATTGATTTGTGCCACTTGCTCCTGCTGTAAGGAACTTCACCAGCTGACAACTGGACCCAACAGGAGCTGGAGTCAGTGTGTGTGTGTGTGTGTGTGTGTGTGTGTGTGCACTTGGGTATTTCCACTGAAAGTGGTCAGAACCCACAGTGGGAAAATCTATACTCATAATCTAAATAGACACGCTGAGGTCAGACCCAGAAAAACACACAGCAGAAATCAGGAGTGAGGATGGAGAGAAACCAGGAAACTCGAGAAGCTGGAGAGAGTTTTAAAAAAAAAAAATTTATTTATTTTATTTACAGCATCAGGAACTGAAATAACGTCTGTCTGGTGCTGAAGCCTGGTACAGGAACATGGGCATGGTCTTCCTGGAGAACAGGAATGGAGGAGGTGTGAAGGATTAACTCCACCCACAGATGACTCTCACAGTCTCACAGTGACACATCAGCGACACTGCGCTCTGTTAGGGATGGGATCTCCTTTTATGGAGTTGTGTGAGGGTCAGTAAAATAAATCAGCTGTGTCTTCTATACAATTTATGATCATTTATCACCACACACACACACACACACACACACACACACAAGTGAAAGTTTAAAGCTTAAAAGGTTAAAAGCTTTATCAGTAAAATAACTGTATTGATAAATGAGGACCACTGAAGAGAAACTCGACCAAACCAAGAGGTTTAACTTATTTATAAATATTTACGTTACACGGTTCATGCAGATGACAAAAGGACAAAGTTATGGTGTAGAGAGAGAGAGAGAGAGAGAGAGAGAGAGAGAGAGAGAGAGAGAGAGAGAGAGAGAGGTGGATAATATAGAGAGGGTCATTGCTGTAGCAGGTGATGATAAAAAAGCTTAAAACAGAACGGCATCTGTAGCACGGTTTCCCACACAAACACTGAGGAACTCTAGAGAAATGTCTCTCACTCCTCCTTCGTTCTTTCAGCTCTCTCTCTCTCTCTCTCTCTCTCTCTCTCTCTCTCTCTCTCTCTCTCTCTCTCTCTCTCTCTCTCTCTCTCTCTCTCTCTCTGTGTGTGTGTTGTGAGGCGGAGGTTTTGCTGACACCTGCCTACTCTTTTAGTTCAGTTCAGTTTGGTGACGCAGGCATCCGTCGGAGCGATTGTTAATGGAGCAATCCGAGCCTTTAATGTACTGCTTTATCTTTCCGTTGTGGCCTGAAGGTTTGAGGTGGAGCCCCACTCTGATTGTTTGCACGATGCTGTCTTGATCTCGATAGCACGTACTAGCTGTGCTAATAGGGCACTTTGTAACACACACATGCTAGCATCATTTGCTAGCTAGCTGCGAGTGTAGTAATCCCCACTCCTGGATGGTAGCAATGGCTGTGCTTCCTCCCACATCGTGCTTTTTATCAGCTATAAAATGTCAGCCATAAAACCACATAAAAGCTCTGCCAGTGTGCCACAGAGCCATTTAGTGCAGCAGCCACACAGGAAAGACAAAAAGCTTCTCCACACGACACTTTTAAAAAGTTCACGCCTCTTCCAGTACGCCAGATCGGACTGATGGCTCTTCCGGTACGTGATGACATTCTACACTGGCCCTGTGGTCTCGCCCAGAATCTCCCGGACGCGCACTTTCGGCTGTGCCTAAACCCATCCTGTGGCCTCCCTTAAGTGCATCTTGTGTTTGTTAAGTGCACGGGACGGACGGTTCTGGAATTAATCCAATCTGAGTGCCCTTGGTGTTCGGAGGCAGCCGAGGAACGTCACACCTGAGGGGGCAGGAAGAAAGAGTAAAGTTCAGCGAGCAACATAAAGGCATGTAGGAGCACCTGTCCCTGTAGTCGCTGTAGACGTTTAGTATACACACACACACACACACACACACACACACACACACACACACACACAAATGCAGTCTCACTTGAAAGACAAAGTCACTGATTAAAATTTCATGGCGGATCCTTTTTAGGCCAAGCCTATTGTGTCGGCTTCCCATTAGAGCCTCTCGTGCGCTGGCGACAATAGGAGCGGAAGTGGAGGATCATTACTTTTTAATGGCTGGTGAAAGAGTGAAAGAGTGAAAGAGTGTAGCGTCCACTTTAGTGGCCCTTTTTTTTAGCCTTGAGTGCCAGAGAGTCCTTCCCTTCACCGCTATCCCAGTGGAGAAGAGACCGGGCCGACGTCTCCGAGACTCTCTCACAGCGTTTAACCAGAAATCCACCCTTTCTTTCTCTCTCAGAGGTCAGAGGTCATGCAGAGCATAATGGAAAACAAATGGAAAACTCCAGGGAGGAACTCTTTAAAAAAAAAAGTTCCCATTTCAGGTCATTGTTCTGACAAGGTGTGCTGCGAAGTGACAAGAAGAAACAAACACGTGTTTGGCGTTTAGTGAACATCTCTGAGGAAGGAAACGCAGCAGGAGGGACGTTCTCACAGCTCCAGCTGCTGCAGCTTCAAGAAACATCTCAGAACCCTGGAAAAAAAAAACTGGAAAAATTTGAGAATATTTCAGACTTGTTCCTGAAAATGTTGTTCATGTAGATGGAGATGTTCCTGAAAATGTGGAGAGAAATAAAAACATGTGGTCATGTGGACTGAGATGTTTAAGAAAATGCTGTTCGTGTAGATGTAGATGGAGATGTTTCCTCGAGCGAATCCTCGGGCCGATCCTACAGCGTGTGGTGAAATGTTTCTTCACTTCCTCGTGCTGGAAAAACTAGAAAGAAAAATGTGGTTTCTTCTTATCTCGTCGTGTTAAACGTGTACAGAGATGGTTATGGAGAAGAATAAATCTTAGAAGGATGCAGGAGGTCGCTGGTGTGTGTGGTTAGTGTATGTAGCTAGTCCAGTTAGCTTGCTTTGCTAATATAATCTGAGAAGGAAGTTTGATTAGTGTTTGTATTTAAACACATGAAGCTATGAACAATAAATGCTAGACAGGCAGGCCACGCCCACAACAACAACAACAACGTTAGCAGTCGCTATACAGCAACCAAAAACTAAAAACAACTGGTCAGATGTTAGCATTAAACTTCACACACATGACTAGATTGGAATTCAAATTGTTTGCATTTTATTTTTCGACTTGATAATTCTGGTCAGCGGGGGCACGGTGGCTTGGTGGTTAGCACGGTTGCCTCACACTTCCAGGGTTGGGGGTTCGATTCCGACCTCCGCCGCCGTGTGTGTGGAGTTTGCATGTTCTCCCCGTGCCTCAGGGGTTTCCTCCGGGTACTCCAGTTTCCTCCCCCGTTCCAAAGACATGCATTGTAGGTTGATTGGCATCTCTAAATTGTCTAGTAGGGGGGTGTGTTGTGTGTGTGTTTTTGCCCTTTGATGGGATGGCACTCCATCCAGGGTGTATCCTGCCTTGATGCCCAATGATGCCTGAGATAGGCACAGGCTCCCCGTGACCTGAGAATAGATCGGATAAGCGGTAGATAATGAGTGAATGAATTCTAGTCAGCTAATAAGCGCCAACCTCACAGGATTTCTGTTTTGATGCTAAGTGAAAATGTAGCAATAGAATCTTTTATATGGAATTTACCAAAATATTTGAGGGAAATTTTGTGGTTTTTGGCAACTTGGTAATTTTCCCAACTCACTACCTAGCACATAAGCATTAACCTGACAGGATTTCTGAGAGAACGTTTTAGATTTTGTAGATAAATAACGTTAGCAGTCACTATACAGCAACCAGGAACAAACTAAAAGCTACATGAGCAACTGGTCAGATGTTAGCATTAGCACTGGTCAGTGGAATTAAAATTGTTCTCATTTTTTTTTCTTCAGCAGGAGATCCACACCGAAGACGACTGCAGCATCCGAGCCGCAGTGTCTAATTAAAACAATATAAAACACCGGACCAGCGGTGACCTTTGAGGCCAGTGATTGACACAGACAGACAGTTACACTCTCTAACCTTCACAAATGTCAGCGTTTTCCTGAAACCACCGAGACGCACAACGTCCGCGCCCTCGCCGCTCTGTTTACCGCATTGATCTGTTTGTGAAGAGAGACGAGACCAGATCATAAACTATTAACCACGCTGGCTTTATCTTTTAACCAAATCTAAAGACTTTATATATGAGCTAGTCATGTGTCCTGCATCGTACCTCATTAACATAAAACGTAGAATTTTTACTTCTTTAGCATCTCTTTGTTACCTTTGGTTTGTAGCTGGGAATAAACAATAAAATATTTTAATATTTAAATATTTAAAGGCGTTTCTGAGTTTATACACTGAACAGTTTTTTAGCTAATCCGCTAATCTGACAGAATTCATGAGGTGCATTTTGTGTTCCTTGGCATCCAGACAATTTTCATTACTCTTTGGTTAGCATATAAGTGCTAACCTGACAGAATTTCTGAGAGGAACTTGAAGATTTTTGTAAAAGAAATCTCACTTGGTCATGTTAGCTAGCTATAAAAGCTAACTTGACAGAATTTCTGTTTTAGTTTTATGATAGCATTAGTGTTTAGTTAGCCTTTCTAAGTGTAATTAGTGTTGTTACTTTTACTAAAACATTTGAGGTAAATGTTATGGTTCTGAAATTCTTCATCAAGGCCTCTTCATCATGACTTTTACAGAACTGAGAGGACATTTTACTTTTTATAAACATTCATAATCCAACTGGTTATTGATAGCTAGGTAATTAGTGCTAACCTGACAGGATTACTGAGAGGAACTTGAAGATTTTTTTTTTAGAAGAAATGTTTAGAATCTCACTTGGACATGCAAGCTAGCTAATAAAAGCTAACCTGACAGGATTTCTAAGAAAAAGTTTAAGTTTTACGATAGCATTAGTGTTTAGTTAGCCTTTCATGCTAAGTGTAATTAGTGTTGTTATGTTTGCTAAAACATTTCTGGTAAATGTTATGGTTCAATGGATTAAATTCTTCATCATGGTCTCAACTTTTACAGAACTGAGAGGATATTTTACTTTTCATAAATGTTGATAATCCTACTATTTATTATAGCTAGGTAATTAGTGCTAACACGACAGGATTTCTGAGAGAAAGTTTTAGTCTTATGATAGCATGAAAGGCTAGCTAAACACTAATGCTAAGAGTAATTACAGTATTGTTTAAGTTTACTAAAACATTTGTGGCAAATGTTGTGGTTCTTAAATTCTCCATCATGGCCTGAACAGAACTGAGAGGATATTTTACTTTCCATAAACGTTGATAATCCTACTGGTTATTGATAGCTAGGTAATTAGTGCTAACTAGTGCCTGACAGGATTCCTGAGAGAATGTTTTTGATCATTTTAAATAAATGTTTATAATCTTAAGTGCTAACTTAATCACTAGCTAGCATATGGTACATGCACTAACCTTACAGGATTTCTGAGAGGAAACTTTATTTTTCTTTTAAACAAATCATTCTAATCTGACTTGATAATTCTAGTCAGCTAATAAGCTCTAACCTGACAGGATTTCTGGTTTGATGCTAAATGAAAATGTAGCCATAGAACTGTTTATAAGAAATTTACCAAAATATTTGAGGGAAATTTTGTGGTTTTTAGTAGCCTGGTAATTTTCCCTACTCACTAGCTAGCACATGAGCGCTACCCTGACAGGATTTCTGCGAGAAAGTTTCCGATTTTGTAGCTAAATAAATATATAATCTTTGTTTTAAACCATGAAACCAAAATTCATGCTAGACACGCCATGGTGTGTGTGTGTGTGTGTGTGTGTGTGTCCTGTACACACAGCTTACTTTGTAATTGATTCTGGAAATCAGGCCTCTCAGTCTGACAGAGACGGATAGAGACAGTCTTTCCAGCACGAGCAAAACTTTTTTCACGTATCGATCTGAAATACAGCATTTCTTTGTGTTTCTTTGTGTTTTTGTGTGTTGTTGTTTTGTTGTTTGCTGTTTTGTGTCTTGAGAGATGACAGAAGAAGTTTAAGGAGTTTAGGCAGATTAAAGCCTTCCTTGTTTTTTATTTCTCTCCCCGGCGGAGCGGGATGCGAGTCCTTCTCCGAGCTGGGCGTGATTAGTAGTGGCTGTGCTTTTTTTCTCGGTTTTCATCGACTCTTAATTTCATCTGAGGAGATTTGCGTTATTTCTGCCTTTATGTCTAAAAACTTCAAAGGCCGCGAGCGTTCCTCACCGATCGGTGGTGGCAGTTACTGCACCTTGGGAGGCTCGAGGAAATATTTGTGTATTAATTTATTTATTTGCTCTCCAGCTGAGCATAAATTCTCTCATCACACACATACACACACACACACACACACACACACACATCAGTGTGATATGTACAGTTGATAGCTGGTGAGGAGAGTTAATTTATGAATCTAATCTTGTTCAGAGTCGTTTATTCCCCGTAGATCAGCAGTAATCAGTTTGTTCCCGTCAGCTGCCTTCGCTCTGATAATTACACGTGACACATGACAGAAGAGGCGCAGGTGGAGGAGGAGCTAGAACCCTTTTGTTCTGTTCGGGATCAGCGTGAGACGTGTTTGGGGATCAGTAGTGTTTATATTGATCAGCGTCAGTGAGATAAAAAGGAGACACATCGGGGTTTTTACAGTAAATGTTGAGTTCAAGCTCAAGTTGTTCTGTGTGTGTCCCTCTACAGAGCTTTAGGAAACTCATAGTTATCCGGGGAGCCCTTACAGAACCTTCAGTTAGTTTGTTCTTAATACCTCGAAAGATTTGTACCATTAACACAGGTTCAGAAAAAAGGTTCTTTAGAGGTTCACTGCCTACTTTCACCCAGATGAGGATGAGGTTCCCTTCTGAGCCTGGTTCCTCTCAAGGTTTCTTTCTCAGATCATCTCAGGAAGCTTTTCCTCACCACCGTCACCTCAGGCTTCTCATTAGGGATACATGTTAGAGATAAATAATAACTTCACTTTAAACTTTGTCATTTTTTTTCCTATGTTTCTATAATTTCTGTAAAGCTGCTTCGAGACAAGGTCCACTGTTAAAAGCGCTATACAAATAAACTGAATTGAAAATGGAAGGCTCCTTAGCTTCTGAACACAGCTCAAACAATAGGGATCGCGGGTTCTTTACGGTTCTTTAGACAATTAAAGCTTCTACAAAGGGCTCTGTGAAGGGTCATAGAACAGCAAAATACAGCAAAATACAGCAAAATACAGCAAAATACAGCAAAAAAACAAAAACAAAAAAACAAACTGAAATGGAATCCAATTTTCTCTAAAATTGTTTATTAAACTCTTTAAAATGTCATCATTCTTTATTATTTTATTATTTCTAAACACATACTGTACATTAAAAGTCTTTAATTCTTCATCGTGGCCTTAACATTTACAGAGCTGGCATTACATAATCCTATTTAAAACTGATAGCTAGCTAATTTGTGTTAACCTGACAGGAATTCTTTGAGGAAGTTGTAGATTTTTTTTAGGTAAATGTTTAGAGTTTTACTTGACAACACTAGTTAGCTAATAAGTTCTAAGCTGACAGGATTGATGGTTAGCGTTTGGTGCTAAGTGTAATTACAGTGTAGTTTTAGTTGTAGAGTCTTTTATAAGAAATTTGAGGTCAATCTTGTGTGTCTTGGCATCCAGGGAATTTTCCCTACTCACTAGCTAGCACATGAGCACTAACCTGACAGGATTTCTGACAGGAAGTTTTAGATTTTGTAGATAATCTAAACATTTTAAAGGTTGGTTTAAATGCTGATTTAGTAACACAACGCCTCCTGACCACAGAAAAATAACAGGAGTGGCCTTTAATAGGTCACGTAATTGAGCCTCACAAATGCTTTCCATGATGGTTTTGACCTTTCCGTGTTACTCCGTTGACCCTTCACCTTTGACCTTGTCATGTGATCTGACCTCAGCGCAGCTTCGGCTTGTAGCATCGATTTTGCTGCGTCGTGTATGAAGCGAATCGGATGGAATCGACAGCTCGCAGTCAAGCTGTCTGTTCTCGCACAAATACACCGGTATAAATATTACATGCGAATTTATTAAGCTTAAACACACCGTGCGAGAGCTCATCACACTGACACTCTGAAATACACAACCACAACAACACACGGTAGCTCGGAGAAACCACCGCCTCGGAGAAATACACTAAACACACAACAGACTGTGGATTTGGACCGATGTGAGGGATTTCTCACGCAAACACACGATCTGTCTCCGTGTAAAACGAAACGATTAGTGTGTGTGTGTGTGTGTGTGTGTGTGTAACAGCACAACTTCAAGACCTTCTTTTATTCTTCTTCTACCACAATTCCATTTTTTTTTACATATTCTTAAGATAAGAATAAGAATAACACGTCATAATTTTTATCCATTTGTAGTTACACTGTGACAGTGAATGCTGTCGCTCTCGTTACAGCAGCTGTCTTTCCCTCACCACACAAACTTTGTTCTCTCTTCTCATTTTACTGAGTAAACTTTAAATAGAAAACTGTAAACTTCTCTCTGTTTACTGTGTGGATTAAGAAACTCTTTCAGGTCTATTAGTCTCTTGTTTATTTATTTATTGAAGTAGATATTATTTATTATCACTGATAAACAATGATATAATTATAATTTATGGTTATTTGTCATCTTGAATTTTTTTATTATTATATTTTTATAAAATATATGAAATATATGAAATATGATCCCTGAATCCTCCTCGGTTTTTGATCCATTTGTTGTTTTCTATTATTGTTATTTTTTCATCTTTTAGTTTTTAATTTAGTGTTTTTTGTTGAAATATAAAGTTTTTTTGTAGATACAGAAAGCAGGACACAGGTATATTTCGAGGAAAAGCCGAAGAGATCGGTTAGTTGCTCTTGGATCTGGTTGATTGTGGATAGTTTCGGATTTCAGTGTACTGATGAAACTGGGTTCTCTGTAGAGATTTTGGAGGCCGGTGTTGGGGTCAGTGAGCCTCAGGTGTGTTCAGGGCTGAAGTGTGAAGGCTGCTGTGCTGAAATCCTCCTTGTCTGAGACGAATTTACTGAGTGACCGAAAGAGAAGAAAGCTGAAATAATGGAAGTTAATGTGCTTGGATCAGGAGAGTACAGAAACACTGCTGTGACACCAGAGAGAAAAACATTCGCAAAAAAAAACCAACCCAAAAATCAGTAATAACAACAGGAAGCCTTTTTTTTTTTTTTTTTTTTTTTTTAGGAATTTTTTGTAATTTTTTCTTATTAGAAACGCTTTTCTAATAATGTGATAAATTCTTATTAAAAAAACCCAAAAAAACAAGCATTTTTGTGCTTTACCTGTAGTTACGAGACTTTTTCTCTCAGTAATGGGATATATTTTGTAGAAAATCTGTTTCGTTATAATTAGAAAATACTTTCTTGTAAACAATTTTTTTCTCATAGTAATTCCGTTTTTTTTTGTAGTAACATTTTTTTGTAAACATTAAGATGCTTTTTTACGTCAACGAGTCTCTACTCTACTGACATACTTTCTTGTAAACAATTTATTTTCTAATCAAATAATTTATAATTTTTTATTATTTATAGTTTTTATAATTAAGTGATTTTCTAATTAAGTAATTACATTTATTCCATAACATTAAGATGCTTTTTTTCTGCTAACAATTCTCTGCTCTACTGAAATACTTTCCTGTAAACATCTTTTTTTTCTAATTAAATGATTTATCATTTTTATAATTTATCATTTTTCTGATTAAATAATTGTCTAATTAAGTAAATAAATGTATTCCAAAACATTAAGATGCTTTTTTTTCTGGTAATGACCCACTGCTCTACTGAAATACTTTCTTGTACATTTTCTTTTTAATTAAATAATGTATCATTTTTTTTTATCATTTATAATTTTTTAAATTAAATAATTTGTAATTAAATTTATTCACTAACATTAAGATGCTTTTTTCTGGTAACGACTTGTTGTTCTACTGAAATACTTTCTTGTAACCAACTTTTTTCTAAATAATTAATTTGTAATTTTTTTGGCTTAGTGGTTAGCAGTTGCCTCACACCTCCGGGGTTTGGGGGGTTTTGATTCCCGCCTCCGCCGTGTGTGTGTGGAGTTTGCATGTTCCCCCCGTGCCTCGGGGGTTTCCTCCGGGTACTCTGGTTTCCCCCCCCGGTCCAAAGACATGCATTGTAGGTTGATTGGCATCTCTAAATTGTCCGTAGTGAGTGTGTGTGTGTGTGCCCTGTGATGGGTTGGCACTCTGTCCAGGGTGTATCCTGCCTTGAGGCCCAATGACACCTGAGATCCACACAGGCTCCCGTGAGCCGAGAATAGATCGGATAAGCGGTAGACAATGAATGAATGATAATTTTTCTAATTAAATAATTTGCCAATTAAGTAATGAAATTTATTCCAAAACATTGAGATGCTTTTTTTCTGCTAACGACTCATTGCTTTACAGAAATAATTTCTTGTGGACAAATGTTTTTTTTTAAATTTAAAAAATTTATAATTTTTCTAATTTATAAATAAATAAATTTCTAACTAAGTAATCACATTTTCCCCATAACATTAAGATGTTTTTTTTCTGTTAATGACTCCTATTTTATCATAATAATAAAATGCATTTGAGGTGATTTGTTTCCTCAAAAAAAAATCATCGAATATTTTACCTAAAAAATTCTTTGCATGTAGGAAGGAGGTGATGTCTCCGTGTAATCTGATGTTCTGTAGTAATAATTGTTTGTGATAATGTTTCTCCTAGTAACGAGTTGGAGATGTTTTCCTGGAAGAACATGTGTTTCCTCATAACAATTTTTACAATTTTGTTTTTTATTATTATTGCAAAAACGTGATCTTTTCTCATTATATCAAGACCTTATTTGGGATCTTTTGGTCCTACAGAGCAGCAGAACACTTCTGCGAGTGTTATTTGTATGAGAATGGTCCGTATGATCCTCAGACCATCAGCGAGATGAAGAGGAGATCAATCTGAGGATTTCTGAGAGAAACTGGAGTCAGTGCCACACTTCAACTCCCTCTGTGGTCACAGTCACATCACAGGCTTCAGGCATCACAGACAAATGCAAAACAGCCGTTCAGATTCACTGCTTGTAGTGTGTGTGTGTGTGTGTGTTTGTGTGTGTGTAGACGGCACTAAGCCGGAAAAGGTCACTGAGATGAGTTCAGGAGTGACGGGAAATAATGAACCACCCCGAGCTCAGTAAATTAACCCGTGTCACGAGCTGCCCATTCCACCAGATCAATACTGAACACTTTGCTTTCGGAAAATGAGGGTCATCCTCTCAGGTGAAGCCTCTGGAGAAAAACACACACACACACACACACACACACACACACACATGCAGGAGTGGCACCAGTGATAAAACAATCAACACAAAGAGCCCACACTGATGGCCAGTATTTTTTGGGGTGTGTGTGTGTGTGTGTGTGTGTGTGTGTGTGTGTGTAACATGCAGCAGCCACTTGTTTTCCTCAGACAGACGTTTGACACGGTCGATAAAGCGAATCTCCGGTGTAAACGTTTTTCAGGCTGTCCTTCGTCTTCAGCGTGACAGAAACCTGGAACCTACACAGATCTTTACCAAATAAATAACAATATCTAATGTGTGTGTGTGTGTGGGGTGTGTGTGAAGGTTTTTTTTAGATATCTGATCTGGTTGTTTTAAATCAAAGCAACTTGACTAAGATTCACATGTGAACTACAGTATCGTGTTTGTTTTGATGCTGCTGCTGAGATCTGGACTCTGATTGGTGGATCAGGTGTTGATTAATTCTCTCTGACTGTAGCACATTAATGCACTCGGCTCGGATACCTTGTGGTTTCCATAGCAACAGCTCCCTCACAGGGACGTGTGTGGAAGGAGTCTCCAGTGTCAATGCTGTGTATCGGTCAGAGGTGAAGCTGGGGCTTGAAGTTTTCCACATCTTCAGAACAAAGGAATTTACACTTCTTTACCGTTTCTATGGCAACATGACCAGCTGAGATTTATTTTTATCTGATTAACTTGAAAAGAGAGAATAAAGAGAGAGAATAAAGAGAGAATAAAGAGAGAGAATAGAGATAGAGAGGGAGCCAGAAAGAGAGAGAGAGAGAGGGAGAGAGAGAGAGAGAGAGAGAATAAAGAGAGAGAATAGAGAGAGAGAATAGAGAGAGAGAGAAAGAGAGAGAGAGGGAGAGAGAGAGAATAGAGAGAGATAGAGAGAGAATAGAGAGAGAGAATAAAGAGAGAGAGAATAGAGAGAAAAAGAGAGAGAGAATAGAGAGAATAAAGAGAAGAAAGAGATAGAGAGGGAGAGAGAGAGGGAAAGAGAAAGAGAGAGAAAGAGAGAGAGAGAGAAGAGAGAGAGAGAGAGAGTAGAGAGAGAAGAGAGAGAGAGAGAGAGAGAGAGAAAAAGAGAGAGAAAGAGAGAGAGAATAAAGAGAGAGAAGGGGAGAGAAAAGAGAGAA
>JAUCMX010000002.1:32427660-32430160 GCA_033459395.1 Hemibagrus guttatus
CATAGTCTTCAGCTCAGATGTCTAGGCTTCATGTAGAGTTTAGTAAAGACATTAGAATGTATTATTTAAAGCATTTTAAGGCTATGTTGCTTAGATAAGTTCACCATTATGTAAAGTGCTGATCTGATATGCTAATCGCTAATTAGCTGCTTAGCAAGCAGGCTATTACCTAGAAGCCTAAGTAGGCTGTAAAGCCAGGCTAAGATTTATCTATGCTGTCCTGATCAGTCCTACATGTATTTAGCATTGCTGTGTTTTCTGTCTGGCTTTAGCTGAGTGTGTATTTGGGTCAAGTGCTAATTTCTTGTGCAAATCGCTAATTAGCGGTTTGGCTAACATAAAGTTTAGCTTCAAGACTAGGCCATTTACAAGTTAGCATAAAAGCTAGGCTACATTATCTATAGCATTATCTCTGTGTTTAGCATTGTTGTGTTTGGCTTGGCTACGTGTCCTGATTTAGAGCGCTCATCTCTCATGCTAATCGCTAATTACCTGTTTAGCTAATAGGGTACAGCCCAGAAAGCTAAATATAAAGTCAGGCTGAATTATTACTTATATATGTTGTTTAAATAAAAAGTGTGTGTTAAATATTCCTTCTGTCCTCCGTAAGACTTCAGCTGTGTCCTTTTACACACACACACACACACACACACACAGAAACACAGGACTCTTTATTTAATCTGGTTTTGTAGTGTAAGTGGCTGTGTGACCCAGAGTGAAGGTCCAGCGCTCACGTTTCCTGCTCAGTGAAGTTCATTACATGCTAACAGCATCACTAACGTCATTTAGCTGCGACTCACACACACTGCAAACTCGCGCTGATTCAATGAGATAGATGGCATCGTGGGTAATGAAGTTCCTCTGGGACCTTCAACCACATTATTGTTAAAGAGAGAGAGAAGAGAGAGAGAGAGAGAGAGAGAGAGCAACTTAAGAGAAAGTCTGATGTCTCAGTCTCTCTGTCTCTCTCTCTCTCTGTCTCTCTCTCTCTCACTCTCTCTCTGTCTGTCTCTCTCTCTCTTTCTCTCTGTCTGTGTCTCTCTCTCTCTCTCTCTCTCTCTCTCTCTCTCTCTCTTTCTTTCTATCTACCTCTCTCTCTGTGTGTGTTAAAGATAAATGAACACAGTGTGTGTTTGGTGTTTTGATCTGTCCATCATCTCCATCCTTCACAGTTTCATGGTCAGGCCACGCCTCCTTTATCGATTCTTCACTTGCACAAAAGTATTAATCCGTCATGGAGGTGATGATTGCGGGATTTGAAAAGTTTTGGTGTTTAAACAAAGCCCAATTCTGAGAGGACTTTTAGTGATTAGTCTAACATGTGCACTTCACTCTGAGCTAAAAGTGCTAAATAAAAGGTGGAGCTAATAGCTAGTTCCCTGTTGAGCCAGTGTTTTTTTATCTTGAAATTTAGAAAACATTATGGATGTGTTTATTAGGAGTGTTAAACCAGATAAGAATATATCATCCAGATGCTCCACAAACATCTGCATTTAAAAAAAGAAAAGAAAAGAAAAACCTTCAGGTTTAGGCCACTCCCCCTTCAGGTTTAGGCCACGCCGACTTCAGGTTTAAATCCAGATCTAGATTGTGATCATGGCACTGCATTACACTCCTTGTGTTTAGCGTTGCTTTCGTAGCAGAGTGTGCATTGGTTTTCATATGCCAACTGCTAGTTAGCTGATTAGCTAGTGTGTTAGCAGGTTACAATAGCAGAAAGTTAGTAACTGGACCTTGTGGGATGATGTGGCTGCACTTCCTGTTTAAAATTGAAAATGATGAAGATATGTCTATATTGTCTCACAATGTCGCTAACTTTGCACAGATTTTATATGCTAATTGATAATTAACATGGTACTGCTATAGCAATGTTAGCACAATGCTAGCTACTCTGCTTTGTTTGAGACTTTTGATCAGTTTCAATTTCAAACAAACATTTGTCGTTTTTCATGTAATATTTTTTCATAAGCTTGTTATAATTTGTGTGTGTGTGTGTGGTGTGTGTGTGTGTGTGTGTGATATTGTGAAGTCATGATCAGGATGGTTTTAAATGAAGTGCTTGTGTGATTATTCAGCAGAGACAGACTTGCTAGCGATGCAGAGTGTGTGTTAATGAAGATGTTGTGTGCCACTGCTGTGTGTGTTTCTGACCTCAGGGATGTTGGATGGCTCCTGTGTCATGTGTGGGATTAGTGTGTAATAAGTGTGTTTAGTGTGGGATTATTTTGGGATGAGTGTGTTTAGTGTGTGTTTAGTGTGGGATTAGTCTGGGATTAGTGTGGGATTAGTGTGTGTTTAGTGTGGGATTAATGTGTGTTAGTGTGGGATTAGTGTGTGTTTATTGTGTGTTTAGTGTGTGTTTAGTGTAGGATTAGTGTGTGTTTAGTGTGGGATTATTGTGTGTTGAGTGTGGGATTAGTGTGTGTTTATTGTGTGTTTAGTGTGGGATTAGTGTGTGTTTATTGTGTGTTTATTGTGGGATTAGTGTGGGATTAGTGTG
>JAUCMX010000002.1:32432660-32435160 GCA_033459395.1 Hemibagrus guttatus
GAGCTCTATCAGTAACTCAGATGAAAAAGTGGAGGAGTTGAGACGCTTCATGCGGGACGCCATTTCATTCGTCCGTCGCTGTGTTTTTGCAGGAGGGATTTTAGGTGAGAAGATGTCAGCACGTCTGGCTGGAGCTTTTACATAATCACATCGATATTTCTATGATTCAGCCTCTGGCAGCGTTCAGGTTTTCACTGGTGATGTTTGGCAGCTTACGAGACGAAAATAAAATAAAAAAAATAAATAAATGAAAAACCCCATACTTGGTTATTGATTTGATTTTTTATTTCTTTTCCCCAACTCCTCACATTTTCCTCCGCTCACGTCTCTTCCTCTTTTCTTTATTGTGTCTTTCTTTTGGAACTTTAATTGTTCAGCAGAGGAAATAAATAAATACGATCACACACACGCACACACACACGCACACACACACACACACACTTTCAGTGAGAGCTCTACTCATCCCCCACACACCTCAAGTCAAGTCAAGAAGCTTTAATTGTCACTTCAACCATATATATATATACATATAGCTGATGCAGTACACGGTGACATGAGACGTTCCTCCTGGACCACAGGTGCCACACAGAACAAGAACAAAATACAGCGGACAAACATAGGACTAAACTACACTCCAAGGTGCAAGAATTTTTTAAACTAAACATACAACACAAGTCACATAACGTTGCAAAAAAACCAGGGTTTGGGACAGTGAGTGCGAGCAGCACAAAACAACACAACAACATAGAGCTACAAAACAGACAGACAGTAAGTTGTCCATGCTACATAAAGTGTAAGGTAACATAACATAAGTGTAAGTGTAAGTGTAAGACAAGACAAAACAGTACAGGACAGATACACAATATAGACAGAATAGTGCTGACCAGTATACACTCTTCAGTGTATAAGCAGTGCAATGTGTAAAAGTGGTTAAGGCTCTGGGTCGTTGACCGGAAGATCGGGGTTCGAGCCCCAGCACCACCAAGCTGCCACCATTGGACCCCTCCTGCTCCAGGGGCGCTGCATCATGGCTGACCCTGCGCTCTGACCCCAACCCCCAAGGACGGGATATGCGAAGAAAGAATTTCACTGTTCAGTAATGTATATGTGACAAATAAAGACAACTTAAACTAGGAGAACTGTAAACCAGAAGGTTCTTGTAAACGTATACACTGCTGTACAGCAGCAGTTGGTGACAGCTTGAAATTCGTGCACAACAGCAACTGAATAATGTGCAAAACACAGCATGTAATCAGTTCTAATGTGGGTGGAGTTATAGACGTGTGTGTGTTGAGTCTCAAGTTCGACACAGATCAGTTCACACAACCTGAACGGAAGAGGGAGCTGACTGAATGTGTGATTATTTATCATGGTTTTTTTATCTGTTTATAGATACGAGGAGTTCCTGTTGTTGCTTACCTTATAGCAGCTAGAAACACGCGTTCCCTCAGCAGCCTCTCTGACTAAAAACATCGCAGCTTGTGGTTTCTGTGTTACTGAGAAACTGTAAGCTCCTCTGTTCTGAAGATGTGAGAAACCTCCAGCTTCACCTCCTTCCACACCTGAGACTCCTTCCACACCTGATAAAACGAAATCCTACCGTCCACATCACTGATGTAACTCTACACAGACTCCGTGTTGCTCTTTGATAAATAATGAACATTAATAATCATTTGGTTGCTGTGGTATAAAAGGAATAAAACACTCAGGGATGCGCTGCTAAGGGAATTTAATCAGCCTCAGGGTTTAGTGTGATCAGTGTTGATTTCAAGGGATTTTTTCTTCTTTGTGTGTGTGTGTGTGTGTGTGTGTGTGTGTGTGAAAGAGAGAGAAAATTAGCGAACAGTGCCACATCGCTAAAAGATGTTTATTTCTCTAACCCCAGAGTACGGCGCTGTCAGCGGCTGGAAATCTACATTACGCTAACATTAAGGCTGTGTGTGTGTGTGTGTGTGTGTGTGTGAGCGAGCTCTGTGGTAGGATGCTGTGAGGATGTTAAGTACAGAGAGGATTAGAGACGTTACACGTGGAAGTAAAATCGGATCATGTAAAAGCAGAGAGAGCAGAGCCGTGTCTCTCGGCGAGGCTGCTGATGAAATTAGACTTCAGATTGAATTGTTTTAGATTTGATAACTTTAAAAGCAGCTCGCTCGTCCCTCGGGTCCCTGACGACTGGCCTCGCCTCTGTCCTGCTCTGAAAGCCGGAGAGGCATTTTATCATTCTCATTACAGGACACATCGCAGAGCTTTTAGCACCGTGTGACATCCAATACTCTGGGTTGCCAGATCTGCATCAGACCTTCACTGATCCTGATAAGATAATAACTACATCATATCTCCGATCTCACGGTAAATACATATTCATCTATGTTCCTTTTTACTCACTGACCCCTGCTGGATTGTGATTGGTCAGAAGGAACTAACTTGCGTACGCGGCCATAAAGAGAATTAAAAAAATACGTAACGTGTTAATAAGTAATAACGTCATTGTTAATAAAAG
>JAUCMX010000002.1:32440160-32457660 GCA_033459395.1 Hemibagrus guttatus
GGAAAGAAGGGGGTGAAACCCCAAAAGTAAAACACTCCAGCTCAGAAACAAACAAAGGGGAAAGAAGAGAGGAAAGAAAAGAAAGAAAAAAGAAGAAAGAAAAAGAAAGAAAGAAAGAAAATGAAAGAAAGAAAGAAAGACAGAAAGAAAGACAGAAAGAAAGAAAGAAAGAAAAAAAAAAAAGAAAGAAAGAAAGAAAAAGAAAAGAAATAAAAAAAAAAAGAAAGAAGAAAAAGAAAGAAAGAAAGAAAGAAAGAAGAAAAAAAGAAAGGGAAAAAAAAAATAAAGGAAAGAAAGAAAGAATGAAAAAAAAAAAAGAAAAATGAAAGAAAAAAGACAGACAGAAGAAAGAAAGAAAGAAAGAAAGAAAGAAAGAAAGAAAGAAAGGAAAGAAAGAAAGAAAAGAAACAGAAAAGAAAAGAGAAGACAGACAGACAAAAAAAAAAGAAAGAAAGAAAGGGAAAGAAAGAAAGAAAGAAAGAAAAAAGAAAGAAAGAAAGAAAGAAAGAGAGATTTAATTGTGTTCATTTGAACAGAGAGGCTGGTGAGAGAGTGATTGTTTCTATCTGCTATAATGACAATGTAATTATAATTATATAATTTTCGGCATGTTTTTAATTAAAAAAGATAATAATTAATCATTTGTGTATTAAATCGTAATTATTGTTACGTTTCAGTGAGACATTAAACACTCAGAGTCACGCTGTTAGAGGAAAATAATCAGCTCCAGGGTGGCAACAGAATCTCAGCTTCATCACGCAGAGTTTATTACTTTACATACCACACACACACACACACACACACACACACACACACACACGCAGAGTCACGGCGCAGGTCCCCGATTATAAAAGCAGCGAGTAAACTTTGACGCTGTGACCCTGCTGAATATTTATGGTGTGTGTGGAGTTCAAACAGGAAGCGGAACTGCGTGACCACACACCACTGACACACACACACACAATCTGCATCCTCATCAGGGGTCTTGTGCCGAATATGTTTACACGCACATACACACGTGTACACACACACACACACAGAGGACCTTCATCACCTCTGATTGAAGTGTGTGTCAGTGTTTTGAAAAGCTTCAAAGCACAAAGCTGATAAAAGCATTGTTTTGTTACTTTTGTTTTGTGTTTTTTTTATTCAAACACTCATACAGATTTATTTTAATGAAACACTAACGAGAAAATGTTTACGAATAATTAATTCATCTTTATAAATTTAAATTTCAGATTCAGATACACACTCTGTGTTACATACACAACTGAGCCCGAGTTTAATACTGAAATTACACACTCCAGGATCAGGCATTACCACACACACACACACACACACACACACACACACACACACACACACACACACACAGACAAATACAATGAGCCCTGAGCTCCACATTAAATAGAGAATCAAGATATTAAGGCCTGATTGTGCCATAAATGAGCATGAATCTTCACAAGTCATGTGTGTTGTATGTGTTCTGCACTGTGTTCTGCTCTCAGTGTGTTCTGCTCTCAGTGTGTTCTGCTCTCAGTGTGTTCTGCTCTCAGTGTGTTCTGCTCTGTGTTTTCTGCTTTGTGTTCTGCTCTCAGTGTGTTCTGTTCTCAGTGTGTTCTGTTCTCAGTGTGTTCTGCTCTGTGTTTTCTGCTTTGTGTTCTGCTCTCAGTGTGTTCTGTTCTCAGTGTGTTCTGTTCTCAGTGTGTTCTGCTCTGTGTTTTCTGCTTTGTGTTCTGCTCTCAGTGTGTTCTGTTCTCAGTGTGTTCTGCTCTCAGTGTGTTCTGTTCTCAGTGTGTTCTGTTCTCAGTGTGTTCTGCTCTCAGTGTGTTCTGTTCTCAGTGTGTTCTGCTCTGTGTTTTCTGCTTTGTGTTCTGCTCTCAGTGTGTTCTGTTCTGCTCTCAGTGTATTCTGCTCTCTGTGTGTTCTGCTCTGTGTGTTCTGCTCTCTGTGTGTTCTGCTCTGTGTGTTCTGCTGTCTGTGTGTTCTGCTCTGTGTTCTGCTCTCTGAGTATTCTGCTCTCTGTGTGTTCTGCTTTGTGTGTTCTGCTTTGTGTGTTCTGCTCTCTGTGTGTTCTGCTTTGTGTGTTCTGCTCTCTGTGTGTTCTGCTCTGTGTGTTCTGCTCTCTGTGTGTTCTGCTCTGTGTGTTCTGCTCTGTATGTTCTGCTGTCTGTGTGTTCTGCTTTGTGTGTTCTGCTCTGTGTGTTCTGCTCTGTGTGTTCTGCTCTCTGTGTGTTCTGCTCTCTGTGTGTTCTGCTCTGTGTTCTGCTCTGTGTGTTCTGCTCTCTGTGTGTTCTGCTCTGTGTGTTCTGCTCTCTGTGTGTTCTGCTCTCTGTGTGTTCTGCTCTGTGTGTTCTGCTTTGTGTGTTCTGCTCTCTGTGTGTTCTGCTCTGTGTGTTCTGCTCTCTGTGTGTTCTGCTTTGTGTGTTCTGCTTTGTGTGTTCTGCTCTCTGTGTGTTCTGCTCTGTGTGTTCTGCTGTCTGTGTGTTCTGCTCTGTGTGTTCTGCTTTGTGTGTTCTGCTCTCTGTGTGTTCTGCTCTGTGTGTTCTGCTCTCTGTGTGTTCTGCTCTGTGTGTTCTGCTCTGTATGTTCTGCTGTCTGTGTGTTCTGCTTTGTGTGTTCTGCTCTGTGTGTTCTGCTCTGTGTGTTCTGCTCTCTGTGTGTTCTGCTCTCTGTGTGTTCTGCTCTGTGTTCTGCTCTGTGTGTTCTGCTCTCTGTGTGTTCTGCTCTGTGTGTTCTGCTCTCTGTGTGTTCTGCTCTCTGTATGTTCTGCTCTGTGTGTTCTGCTTTGTGTGTTCTGCTCTCTGTGTGTTCTGCTCTCTGTGTGTTCTGCTCTCTGTGTGTTCTGCTTTGTGTGTTCTGCTGTCTGTGTGTTCTGCTCTGTGTGTTCTGCTTTGTGTGTTCTGCTCTCTGTGTGTTCTGCTTTGTGTGTTCTCCTCTCTGTGTGTTCTGCTCTGTGTGTTCTGCTCTTTGAGTGTTCTGCTCTGTGTTCTCCTCTGTGTGTTCTGCTCTGTGTGTTCTGCTCTGTGTAAATCTTACTAATTAGAACATTATATATTTTATTTTATAAACTGTGTTTTGATTTTCTAAACAGCTCCATCTGCCATCTTATAAACAAACAGCATTGAGTTTGAGGTGCATTCTGGGTAATCTGTGCTCTCAGAAGTACCAGAACAAGCATGAACTACAATCTTTCTTTCTTTCTTTCTTTCTTTCTTTCTTTCTTTCTTTCTTTCTTTCTTTCTTTCTTTCTTTGTTTTTGTGTGGGGGTGGGGTGTGGGGTGGGGGTGTGGGGGTGGGGGTGGGATAACTCTGTATCGTTGACGATTCTGACCTGGAGTGCATCTGATACTTTTGGGCTTTGTTATAAAATATCAAGCTGCTTGTTTGTCACCATGCAGAGTGTGTGTGTGTGTATGTGTGTGTGTGTGTGTTGCCTACAGCAGATGCTGAGTGGGCAGAGTGTGCACTTCCTCACTACCCCTCGACTGAACACTTTGCCCTCACTCCTCTCTCCTGCTCTTTCATGAGTTCTAACCCTGAATGTCAGTGTGAGAGCTGCGAGAGCTGTGAGAGCTGCAAGAGCTGTGAGAGCTGCGACTCAGCTTCTTTCATTAAAACACACCTTTAGGCCAGCGTCCAAATCAGCGTCCGAGACATCTTCTCCCTGTTCACACACGCTTCTGCTCATCCAGGGTGTTTTTCTCTTTTTGTGTCTTCAGTGTTTTTGACTAAATGTGACGTTCCTTCAGATGATCAGCTGCACGGATGCTGTTTATCTGCACTGTATATATGCAGCTTAACAGCTACAGCTCCTACATCATCATCTACTCATCTGCTTTGATTTGTAATATTTTACTCAGGTGTAAAAAGATCTGACAAAATTAAAACCAAACTCAGACTCGACTTTTACTGATTCCTGCTTAAATACAAAACATTTACTTGTACACATTATTGATGCTTTTCATATTTTATTTTTTTGATCATAGCTCCACAGTTTCATTGACTTCTTGTTAGCCAGCATTAGCTGGGCTGAACCTCCTCATTCATATGCGTGTTGTCGAGATTTTTGTGTATTTTTTGTTTTTTACATTCCAATCTTACAATTAAAACATATTCGCACAACGTTGAGGAATTCCAGTTAGAACGACCAGAATTGATTCTAGTTTATTTTTTATAATTTCTTTCTCCAAGTTTTTTTTTCAAAATTTTTTACTTGTGCCGTAAGCACTCACCCTCTTGAACGTCCCTGGAACTGAAACAGACATATTTGAGATTTTATATCATGAATCTACACAAAATATCCTTTAATACCGAAGCAAAGGGAATAAGTATAGAAGTGATTAGTGTGTAAATATTCACCCTCTGCATTAGAGCGTAAATAATTAAAGTCGATGTGTGTGTTCGGGTGTCACATGACCTATAATATAAATACAGCAGTTTTTGGAAAAACCCAGAAAAAAACAGTTTCATGAAGACCAAACAAATATCTAGACACTTCGACACACTCAGAATAAATAAATATCACAAAATTTCCACGGTGAAATAAGATCTGTTACTAAACAACAGAAAGAATACGGAACATCTGCACCTCGGCCTGGAGGAGAACATCCACCAGAACTCGCCAGCAATTAGCCATGGCCTCCAGAAGTCAGCTGAGCTACTGAGCTACTGCACAAGCCTGATTTGATCCTCTGCACCGTCCCATCTGTGGCTTCAGAGCAGTTTGGAGAAAGAGATATGAATTTAATCTGGTCGATTTTCTCCTGAAGACACGTCAGGTTCTGCATGTGATGATGCAGAGCACTGACAGGAAGTCAGGTCATATAGCAGAACCACTTCCTGATAGTTTATAACTGCTCTGTTAATCAGAGAAACACAAAAACACTGCTCTGCTGTAGTGTTGAACGTAGTGGTGTTGAGGTGATGATACCAGCTCTGTTCTTCACAGCAGTGATGCTGTTCTCAGAGTGATGGTTTCTGCAAAGTCCAGAGTTTTATTTAAGTTTTTCTCAAAGATCATTTCTATACATGTTTCCTGACTAACAT
Organism: Hemibagrus guttatus; assembly: GCA_033459395.1. Lineage (NCBI taxonomy): Eukaryota > Metazoa > Chordata > Actinopteri > Siluriformes > Bagridae > Hemibagrus > Hemibagrus guttatus. The sequence goes on from JAUCMX010000002.1 coordinate 32,445,210, forward strand.
TCCAATCATTCCATTTTATTCAATTCACCACCTTTCTCCAAATCCTGGCTTGTGTGTGAACCGAGTCCCAGAACAGAGAACCAGGGAGAAATATTCTTCTGATTCTGTTATTGTTTAGTTGTGCGATTTGAGCCGAGACTGTGAGCTAATGTCCAGAGACAGACCTGCTGCTGCTCCTGACTAACTGTGTGTGTGTGTGTGTGTGTGTGTGTGTGTGTGTGTGTGTGTCAGATGTTCCTGGCAGTGAAGTCAATCAGATTAAACAGTCAGTAGATGTGATATTGTGTGTGTGTGTGTGTGTGTGTGTGTGTGTGTAGGAAGATTCCATGTGTGATGCAGATGCAATGTTCTTCTTAGATCTTGAATCCTGAAGCACTATGATATCCAGTCTGGGTGACTTTTGGAATTACACACAAACACACAGGAGGCGGAGTCTGCCCAAAACAGGGGCGTGGCTCAGTTCCACTCGACTGTGATCTTGAGCTTGATTGATGGAGCCACAGCATGTCACACTGACATGAAGACATGGAGGTTTAAGTTCACTGAGTAACACAGTGGAGTAATAAATGCAGAAGTCTGGTGTGGAGAAGCTCGTCATCATCTGGAGGAAACTTGACAAGAACTTTCTGCCCATGTGATTAAACCCCATCAGTTCAGAAACAGGAAGTCATCAGGATGAATTGTGAGATTCTGATGATGACATCATCAGCACACGACTCACTCCTGAGCAGGTCCTGCAGTGTTCAGTATTCTCCTCTGGGTCGTGGTGTTTATTTGTCTCCTCAGCATGGATGAGCTGCTCGTCTGCTCTGTTCACTTCCTCTTCACTGATGTGCTCCAGGCTAATCAGCTCGTCCTGTAATCGCGTTACTCTCTCGTCAGCGAGGCCGGGTGACTTAATTGGGACCGAGACTTCAACAAAGTGAAAATTAATAAGTTTTTGTCGAGCTCCTGCAGCATTGTCTTATTAAGCCATGCGGGTCAATTACAGCAGCGTTATGTGATCATGGGCCAGGAGCAGAGGAGCGCCGATCTGATTAGCCTAGCGACTGGACACGCTAATGATCTCCAGCTAAACTGCACACTAATGTAGCTGCGGGAGGGAGAAAATGTGGACTGGCTTCAGAAGCGTTGAGCTCTTTCTCCAAAACAATAAAAAAACTGGGGGGAAAATAATTATTTAGAGGAAAATAATAATAAAATAATAATCATTTCACATCGCAGAGCTCGGAGGAGGAGCACAGAATCTCCACAGACTTTATATACAGCGTTTTTTCTTTTCTTTTTGTTTTTTGAGAGATGAAAAATATAAAAGCACAGGATTCACAAACTTTTAACTCCACCTCAGTTTTACTCCCAACAAAAACAATTAAACATAGAAAAAAATTAAACGCCAAATGTTAGAGAATTCAGCTTTAAGTCAAAAATTTATTTATTTATTTATGTATGTATGTATGTATGTATTTTATTTATTTATTTATTTATTTATTTATTATAAAAACAATTATTGAAATAAACAAATTATCGCATATTATACACACACACACACACACACACACCCCGTTACCGTTTCCATAGCAACAGCTCGTTCATTAAAACCGTGTGAAAGTCAATGATATGGTGAAGTTTTCTTGAAGTAAGGAGATGTTTCTGTACCTTGTGTGAGAAGGAGTCTCCAGTGTCATGTCTTCAGGACAGACGATCTTGAGAGAGAGAGTAAAGTTCTGAGCGAGCGAGTGTTTTTCTAGCCACTGTAGCTGGAATGAAAGCAGGAGCGGATATTAAACGTAACTCTAAACGGATAGAAAGCATGACGTGTGGTTCTGTAGCGGATGATGTTGTAATGGTCGGGAAGTCGAGCTGTCGGAGGAACAAAACACTTCAGATCCATAAAAAATGGTTATTGTTAATATTAATGAGGAGATGCAAATCTGTCACTTTTTCTATGATTCTAAACAAAACGTTCCAGATGTGTTGCAAAAAACCTCAGCAGGACACAACAACGCTGAGTTACTGCTACGGGAGGTTTGTGTTTATTCGCACATCTGTTGTTCTGGACTTATGGAAACCATTTGGAAATGATACATAAGAGAGATAATAGTGTTAAACAATTTCCTCAAGTGTGTGTGTGTGTGTGTGTGTGTGTGTGTGTGTGTGTGTGTTTTTCTGTGTGCCAAGCTGGAAAACTCTCTAAGCCTTTTACTCGTTTACAATTTTCCTCACAAGATGCTCGGGTGGAATCTTTCCAGCCAGAACAAGCTTGGCCTACTGGAATTTGTTCTTTTCATTCCTTGCTTTTATAACTGGACCATTAATGTTTTCGCTTGTCGTTAAGCTTTATTAGGCCGAGTTTAGGGCAGGAGCGTGATCGGGGCGCCTCTTGCCTTTTCAGCATCACATGTGCTAATGATTTGGCGAGTCCCGGGACTTCGTGTGATTTAATTATCGGCTCGGCTTTTTCCGTCGCTCCGTATCGTCCGCGCCATCGGCATCCAAGAAGCGCAGCTGGAGGAAGGAGAAGCCGTGTTTCATTCACGGCGATGTTTCCTGCTGTCATTACGCCGCAGATTTAGTGCCGAGCGCAGGGAGGTGAAGTCGATGTCTCCGGAGCCGAGTCGATATTTTCTCTCTCTTAATTCATTAAACCTGCCTCGCCATTTCTAGTTCCGTCTTTAAGCGCAGTGATGTGATGCAATTATCCAGATGTCATTCGGAGTCAGGCTGACTTCTGGGAAAAAAAAGAAAAGAAAAAAAAATCAGCTTGTTGCTTAATCCTATACCGTCTCAATCGTTTTGTTTTTTTTGCTGGAGGATCGATGTCTTAATTTACCTTCGAGCCGGTGAGGTAATGGCTTTTGATAAGACATTACATATTCTGCTTTGATATGTCGGCCGTCTCTGGTGCATTATTGTTCCCTCTCGCTTCTGGAAGTTTCCGCCCCAGCTCGAGGTAATACAGACAAATGAGCCATTAATGCTTTTCAGAGTCCCATCCTGCATTCCACTGCTGCGAGCTTGTTATCAGCTCGCTGTTCCCTTAAACACATTTTCCTACCTTAAGCAGCACTTTATTGTGGCGTGTTCCTTTCTCAAATCGCATTAAACCAGAAATGCATTCGAACCCGATCTGAAGCGAGCCAGGCATTTCCAGGAGACTCCATTACCTGTCATGGCAGCGCGTGTCGGCCTCCTTGGGCCCGGGCTGAATTAGTAAGACGATCACGGCGCTGAGGAACTGCATTGTCTCAAAAGCAGTTGGACCTGATCACCATGGCTTTATTGCACGTAGATCGAATCAGCTACAGTTCAAACGCAGCGCTAACACACTTAATGCTGATGCGTCGCAACTTGACTCTCTCTCTGTGTCTCTCTCTTTCTCTGTCTGTCTGTCTCTCTCTCTCTCTCTCTCTCTCTCTCTCTCTCTCTCTTTCTCTTTGCATTAGTCTGATATGATCACGTGCCTCATCCGGGAGTCTGATTAATCTCTCCAAAAGCGCTTACACACTTTACCTCGGGTCCCTGCAAGGCAATGACTTTATTTTTCCATTAACAGGGACTTTAAAGATCGCAGACTGTAACGACCCAGAAATGAAAGGAACGGCTTAGTGTATTAAAATAGGTTAAAACTGATCCCAGAGCAGCTTTTCACCTCAAACCATTGACTGTAAAATAGTCCCGCTTAAGGTTCGGACAGAGCAGCGTGTTTACTTTGACTATGAATTTAAATATAATGAATCATTAAGGAACCTTTAAAAGGAACCTAGACACAACATGGAGAACCGGCTCAAAAGATTCCGTTCTCAGGATCGTCCTTTCACGGATCGTTTAAATATTTTGAGATGAAAGCTGGTAGTAGTGCGCTCTCCAATGCTCTGAAACGATGTAATGTTTATTAGTAATGTTAGAAATGTATAAATATTCTTTGTTTTTAATAAAATAATAACATCAACAAATATAATTGCTTAAATCCCGCCTGTGCTGTTCAATGGAATGGTGTCACAAACTAAAATTAGCATATATGCAAAATAGCACTGTTTGTTTCCAGTTTCCGTAGCAACAGTCCATGATTGAAGTTTATGATTCTTTATACTGATCATCAACTGACATGAAGTCGTGATGTAGTAATTAACGACAGCTGGTTAGTTAGACACAATAGTGTGTGTGTGTGTGTGTGTGTGTGTGTGTGTGTGTGTGTGTGTGTGTGTTTGGCAGCATGTCCCTGGGTGCCACAGAGCCTCCGTGAGTCGACCAGCGCTGATTTATTGTAACTTTGCGTCCTGTCTCTCGGTGCCTCGTTTGTCAGGAGACCTCATTTCCACCAGCCTTAAGACTAATTGCAAATTTGCTGGAAAATGCTGATGTTATTGGAACAGGACTCACTTTCTTCTCTAAAGCTTTTTTTCCCCTCTGTGTCCCTTGCCGTGCCTTCGCTAATGCGTTTCATCTGTGGATTACCAACTTAAAAAGCTAGTTTACTCTCTGCACACACACATGCACACACACACACACACACACACACACACACACACACACAGATATTACTAAAATAAGTGTTACATTATTCCACAACGTGTTACATTATTCCACAGTGTGTTACATTATTCCACAATGTGTTAATTATTCCACAACGTGTTACATATTCCACAGTGTGTTACATTATTCCACACTGTTACATTATTCCAAGTGTGTTAATTATTCAACAGCATGTTAAATTATTCCACAGTGTGTTACAGTATTCCACAGTGTGTTACATTATTTCACAGTGTGTTACATTATTCCACAGTGTGTTACATTATTCCACAGTGTGTTACATTATTCCACAACGTGTTACAGTATTCCACAGTGTGTTATATTATTCCACAGCATGTTACATTATTCCAGAGTGTGTTACATTATTCAACAGCATGTTAAATTATTCCACAGTGTGTTACAGTATTCCACAGTGTGTTACATTATTTCACAGTGTGTTACATTATTCCACAGTGTGTTACATTATTCCACAACGTGTTACAGTGTTCCACAGTGTGTTATATTATTCCACAGCATGTTACATTATTCCAGAGTGTGTTACATTATTCAACAGCATGTTAAATTATTCCACAGTGTGTTACAGTATTCCACAGTGTGTTACATTATTTCACAGTGTGTTACATTATTCCACAACGTGTTACAGTATTCCACAGTGTATTACATTATTTCACAGTGTGTTACATTATTCCACAACGTGTTACAGTATTCCACAGTGTTTACATTATTTCACAGTGTGTTACATTATTCCACAACGTGTTACATTATTCCACAGTGTTACATATTCCACAGTGTGTTATATTATTCCACAGCATGTTACATTATTCCAGAGTGTGTTACATTATTCAACAGCATGTTAAATTATTCCACAGTGTGTTACAGTATTCCACAGTGTGTTACATTATTTCACAGTGTGTTACATTATTCCACAACGTGTTACAGTATTCCACAGTGTTTACATTATTTCACAGTGTGTTACATTATTCCACAACGTGTTACAGTATTCCACAGTGTGTTACATTATTCACAGCATGTTACATTATTCCACAACGTGTTACAGTATTCCACAGTGTGTTACATTATTTCACAGTGTGTTACATTATTCCACAACGTGTTACAGTATTCCACAGTATGTTACATTATTTCACAGTGTGTTACATTATTCCACAACAGTGTTACAGTATTCCACAGTGTGTTTTTACAGTGTGTTAATTATTCCACAGTGTGTTACATTATTCCACAACGTGTTACAGTGTTCCACAGTGTGTTACATTATTCCAAGCATGCCATGGTTACATTATTCCAGCGAAACGGTGTTACAGTATTCCACAGTGTGTTACATTATTTCACAGTGTGTTACATTATTCCACAACGTGTTACAGTATTCCACAGTGTATTACATTATTTCACAGTGTGTTACATTATTCCACAACGTGTTACAGTGTTCCACAGTTGTTACCACAGTGTGTTACATTATTCCACAGATGTTACATTATTCCACAATGTATTACATTATTCCACAACTGTTACATGTATTCCCATGGAATATCCACAGCATGGAAACAGACTCCAGCGCGTGACATATTCAACAGCAGTGTTAATTATTCCACAGTGTGTTACAGTATTCCACAGTGGTTACATTATTTCACAGTGTGTTACATTATTCCACAGTGTGTTACATTATTCCACAACGTGTTACAGTGTTCCACAGTGTGTTATATTATTCCACAGCATGTTACATTATTCCAGAGTGTGTTACATTATTCAACAGCATGTTAAATTATTCCACAGTGTGTTACAGTATTCCACAGTGTGTTACATTATTTCACAGTGTGTTACATTATTCCACAGTGTGTTACATTATTCCACAACGTGTTACAGTGTTCCACAGTGTGTTATATTATTCCACAGCATGTTACATTATTCCAGAGTGTGTTACATTATTCAACAGCATGTTAAATTATTCCACAGTGTGTTACAGTATTCCACAGTGTGTTACATTATTTCACAGTGTGTTACATTATTCCACAACGTGTTACAGTATTCCACAGTGTATTACATTATTTCACAGTGTGTTACATTATTCCACAACGTGTTACAGTATTCCACAGTGTGTTACATTATTTCACAGTGTGTTACATTATTCCACAGTGTGTTACATTATTCCACAGTGTGTTACATTATTCCACAACGTGTTACAGTATTCCACAGTGTGTTATATTATTCCACAGCATGTTACATTATTCCAGAGTGTGTTACATTATTCAACAGCATGTTAAATTATTCCACAGTGTGTTACAGTATTCCACAGTGTGTTACATTATTTCACAGTGTGTTACATTATTCCACAGTGTGTTACATTATTCCACAACGTGTTACAGTGTTCCACAGTGTGTTATATTATTCCACAGCATGTTACATTATTCCAGAGTGTGTTACATTATTCAACAGCATGTTAAATTATTCCACAGTGTGTTACAGTATTCCACAGTGTGTTACATTATTTCACAGTGTGTTACATTATTCCACAACGTGTTACAGTATTCCACAGTGTATTACATTATTTCACAGTGTGTTACATTATTCCACAACGTGTTACAGTATTCCACAGTGTGTTACATTATTTCACAGCGTGTTACATTATTCCACAACGTGTTACAGTATTCCACAGTGTGTTACATTATTTCACAGTGTGTTACATTATTCCACAACGTGTTACAGTATTCCACAGTATGTTACATTATTTCACAGTGTGTTACATTATTCCACAACATGTTACAGTATTCCACAGTGTGTTACATTATTTCACAGTGTGTTACATTATTCCACAACGTGTTACAGTGTTCCACAGTGTGTTACATTATTCCACAGCATGTTACATTATTCCACAACGTGTTACAGTATTCCACAGTGTGTTACATTATTGCACAGTGTGTTACATTATTCCACAACGTGTTACAGTATTCCACAGTGTGTTACATTATTTCACTGTGTGTTACATTATTCCACAACGTGTTACAGTGTTCCACAGTGTTCCACAGTGTGTTATATTATTCCACAGCATGTTACATTATTCCACAATGTATTACAGTATTCCTGTCATGTTTCCGGTATCCAAAGCATGAGGAAACAGACCCAGCGCGGAGATAGACAGCAGACAGGGGTTTATTAAATCAAAAGCAGACATAGACTACATACATGACGCCACATTAACACGGAACATAAAGACGAAGACCAGCCCCGAATCCTGGCAAAAGGCCGCTATAAATACTAAACATAATTAGGAGTGACATTGGGAACAGGTGAACATTATTCAAGAAACAATAGGGATAAGGTGGGGCTAACACAAGCACATGACAAGAACAACACCACAACATAACATGACATAACATAACCCCTACTGGAAACCCCCCCTAGTGGCCCAAGACAGGGCCTGCCACCCGTAACAATTACACAATGTGTTACATTATTCCACAGTGTGTTACAGTATTCCACAGCATGTTACATTATTCCACAGTGTGTTACAGTATTCCACAGCATGTTACATTATTCCACAGTGTGTTACAGTATTCCACAGCATGTTACATTATTCCACAGTGTGTTACAGTATTCCACAGCATGTTACATTATTCCACAGTGTGTTACAGTATTCCACAGCATGTTACATTATTCCACAGTGTGTTACAGTATTCCACAGCATGTTACATTATTCCACAGTGTGTTACATTAGTCCACAGTATGTTACAGTATTCCACAGTGTGATACAGTATTCCACAGTGTGTTACATTATTCCACTGCATGTTACAGTATTCCACAGTGTGTTACTTTATTCCACATTGTGTTAGTGTTCCATAGTGTGTTACATTCTTCCATATTGTGTTATGTTATTCTACATTGTGTTACAGTATTCCACAGTGTGTTGCATTATTCCACATTGTGTTACAGTATCCCACAGTTTATTACAGTATTCCATATTGTGTTACATTGTTCCACAGTGTGCTACAGTATTCCACAGTGTGTTGCTTTATTCCACATGGTGTTACAGTGTTCCACAGTGTGTTACATTCTTCCATATTGTGTTATGTTATTCTACATTGTGTTACAGTATTCCACAGTGTGTTGCATTATTCCACATTGTGTTACAGTAGTCCACAGTGTGTTACATTATTCCACAGTGTGGTACATTATTCCACAGTGTGTTACAGTGTTCCACATTGTGTTACAGTATTCCACAGTGTGTTACATTATTCTATATTGTGTTACAATAGTCCACAGTGTGTTACATTATTCCACAGTGTGTTACAGTATTCCACAGTGTGTTACATTATTCCACAGTGTGTTGCATTATTCCACATTGTGTTACAGTATCCCACAGTGTGTTACATTATTCTACATTGTGTTACATTAGTCCACAGCATGTTACAGTATTCCACAGCATGTTACAGTATTCCACAGTGTGTTTCATTAGTCCACAGTGTGTTACATTATTCCACAGTGTGTTACAGTATTCCACAGTGTGTTAATTTATTCCAAATTGTGTTACAGTGTTCCACAGTGTGTTACATTCTTCCATATTGTGTTATGTTATTCTACATTGTGTTACAGTATTCCACAGCATGTTACAGTATTCCACAGCATGTTACAGTATTCCACAGTGTGTTTCATTAGTCCACAGTGTGTTACATTAGTCCACAGTGTGTTACATTATTTCACAGTGTGTTACTTTATTCCACAGTGTGTTACAGTGTTCCACAGTGTGTTACATTATTCCACAGTGTGTTGCATTATTTCGCATTGTGTTACATTAGTCCACAGTGTGTTACATTATTCTACATTGTGTTACATTAGTCCACAGTGTGTTACAGTATTCCACATTGTGTTACATTATTCCACATTGCGTTACAGTGTTCCACAGTGTGTTACATTATTCCATATTGTGTTATATTATTCAACATTGTGTTACAGTATCCCACAGTGTGTTACATTATTCCATATTGTGTTATATTATTCCACATTGTGTTACAGTATTCCACAGTGTGCTACATTATTATACATTGTGTTACATTAGTTCACAGTGTGTTACAGTATTCCACATTGTGTTACATTATTCCACATTGTGTTACAGTATTCCACAGTGTGTTACTTTATTCTACATTGTGTTACATTAGTCCACATTGTGTTACAGTATTCCACAGTGTGTTACATTATTCCATATTGTGTTACATTATTCCACAGTGTGTTACATCAGTCCACAGTGTGTTACAGTATTCCACAGTGTGTTACATTATTCCATATTGTGTTACATTATTCCACAGTGTGTTACATTGTTCCACATTCTGTTACAGTGTCCCACAGTGTGTTATATTATTCCATAGTGTGTTACATTATTCCACATTGTGTTACATTATTACATATTTTGTTACAGTATTCCACATTGTGTTACAGTATTCCACAGTGTGTTACATTATTCTACATTGTGTTACATTAGTCCACATTGTGTTACAGTATTCCACAGTGTGTTACAGTATTCCACAATGTTTTACATTATTCCACAGTGTGTTACATTATTCCATATTGTGTTACAGTATTCCACAGTGTGTTACATTATTCCATATTGTGTTACATTATTCCACAGTGTGTTACATCAGTCCACAGTGTGTTACAGTATTCCACAGTGTGTTACATTATTCCATATTGTGTTACATTATTCCACAGTGTGTTACATCAGTCCACAGTGTGTTACAGTATTCCACAGTGTGTTACATTGTTCCACATTCTGTTACAGTGTCCCACAGTGTGTTATATTATTCCATAGTGTGTTACATTATTCCACATTGTGTTACATTATTACATATTTTGTTACAGTATTCCACATTGTGTTACGGTATCCCACAGTGTGTTACATTATTCCACAGTGTGTTACACTATTCAATTCAATTCAATTTCCATTAAATTTGAATTAGCATTAAGTGCATACACACAACCCTGTCTTTCAGTGTGTAACATTTTTTAGATTCTAGTGCTGATCTTAAAGCATGGTTCCGTCTTTCTATGCTGGATCCTCCTGAGAACCTCGTATGAAGTTAAAATCTCATGAACAATCTTTGTGATTGAATGTGATGATTATGATCTTCAGGTCATTTGAGAGGAACTCTTAATGGTTCTAGATAAAACCCTAGCAGTGTTATTAGTATCACAGAACCATTTAATGAAATTAAGAGGTTCTACTTATCAATGCAAAGAACCCTTGAAGAACGCTTGGCTGGTTCAGGTCTGATTAGCGTCTGCTTTGCAGTTGTGTTCAAAGTGTCATCATGTTCAGGAGAAGTTCCAAAATCTCAGCATTCACAGGTTTCTCAGCACGACAGAATCCTTTTAGCTAGCATGAACTTGTTTTTGTGCTAGCTAGTTAACTCATTAGCCGCTTTTATGTAACGCTTTTTTCTGTGGAGAACTTTGTGTCCCTGTAAGAGAGAGAGAGTCATAAAAGAGGAACAATACAAATTCATTCCAGAAGCTTTAGGGGTTCTTTTCTCTAAAAGTCTGCTCTGTTAGCATTATCTTCCGAGACGTTTAGCGACAGTGTTGAACACATCACCCGCGTAACGCTAGTCAGAACCAGTCTTTCTCTTTCATCCTGGGTTTCAAGTAGAACCGTGTTAAACTTGGACATGTTTTAGCCAACTAACACCAATGTAGCATAGCTAGATCACTAACAGCAACAGTAACTATTTTGGGCCATATTTCCCAGTTGCCTAGCAACAATAGTAAACACTTGACTGGTTTTTGGTGTAAGTGTGTTTTTAAAATGAGCTGGCTGATTTTGCGAGTGTGTGTGTGTGTTTGCTAACTCACCTGTGTGTGCTAGTCACCTTGAAGGAAGCTGCTCTCACATGTTTATAAGCGCTTGACCTTTGCGTATTGAAATCAGCGCAGTGTTAGCAGATTTATCCAGGCTGTAATTACGTCTGCTTTTCCTTCTGCGTGTGTATGAAAGGGACCTGAACGACGTGCAGCATGACATTTTCTGCATTAGCGTCTGACCACATGGCCTTCTGGATCCGTGTAATGCGTCTAACACACATTTGCAAATTAGCAAAGCGGCACAAGGTTGTTCCTGGTTCCCGGAGGCACCACGTCTCCTTAACGAGGCCTCGTTTCGTTGTGTCTAAACGGATTTCCCTGTAAATGTGAGTTTAGTGTATTACACTCTGAGCTCTCTCGGGGAAGAGCGAGGTCAGAGATCCATCATCAGTGACGTGACTCGTGCTAATCACATCACCATTCCACGTTCTGATGAAACCATATCAACAGGCATCTGGTCTGCAGGATGGTGACCGCTCGCTGAAGCTGATAACGATCGGAAAAACATTCCAACTATTTATTTAAAAACAAACAGAAAACAAACAAAAAACACACACATCCTGCTTCTCTCTCATTTAACGTGTTCATCAGTTTTTACATTTTTGGATCATCTTCATCATCTTCTTCAGTTAGACCACAGCAACAAGTGTTTTAACTATCACTACATTACCTGAAACTTTAAACTCCGCCCACTTCACCTGTGTGTGTGTGTGTGTGTGTGTGTGTGTTATGATATGCACCTCAATTTCTTTATAAACCTCACAGACCACAGCCACTAGAGCAGAAGCACATAACAGCTTTATTTATTTATTTATTTAATGTTCAGAGCCAAAGAAAGCTCTATTTCTTCATCCTCTTTTTCATCTTCTTCTTCTTCTTCTTCTTCTTCTTGCTCTTGTTCATCTTCTTGTTCTTCTTCTTCATCTTCTTGTTTTTCTTCATCTTCTTCTTCTTGCTCTTGTTCTAGTTCTTCTTCTTTTTCTTGTTTTTCTTGTTGTTGTTGTTGTTGTTGTTGTTGTTGTTCTTCTTCTTCTTCTTCTTCTTCTTCTTCTTCTTCTTC
>JAUCMX010000002.1:32462660-32487660 GCA_033459395.1 Hemibagrus guttatus
ATTGGATCTGTTACGGACCTGGAATTGTTTAAATCCAAATTAAAAACACACTTATTTACACTAGCTTTTAGTTTATAGTAGTGTGATAATATGCTCTTAATATTATATTCTTAATGTTGAGGAGTTGTATTTTTAATAGTTTGCTCCATGCTTCCTGTTTTATTGTTTGTCCATATCTATCTCTTAATCTTCCTCATTTCTTAATTTTACATGTTTATTGTTATTTTATTCTCTTGCTATTTGGCTTTTTATTTGTGTTGTAAAGCACTTTAATCAACCTGATGTTGTTCATAAGTGCTATATAAATAAATCTTTGATTGATTGATTGATTGATTGATTGATTGAGGGAATAGAGAGTAGGAAGTAGGGAGTAAGGAATGAGGGTAGGGAATAGAGGGTAGTGGGTAGTGAATGAGAGGTAGGGAATAGAGAGTAGGGAGTAGGAAATGAGAGGTAATGAATAGAGAGTAGGGAATGAGGGGTGGGGAATAGAGAGTAGGGAGTAGGGAATGAGAGGTAAGGAATAGAGAGTAGGGAGTAGGGAATGAGAGGTAGGGAATAGAGTGTAGGAAGTAGGGAATAAGGAATGAGGGGTAGGGAATAGAGAGTAGGGAATGAGGGGTAGGGAGTAGAGAGTAGGGAATGAGGGGTAGGGAGTAGAGAGTAGGGAGTAGGGAATGGGAGGTAGGGAATGGAGACTGGGAAGTAGGGAATAAGGAATGAGGTGTGGGGAATAGAGAGTAGGGAGTAGGGAATGAGAGGTAAGGAATAGAGAGTAGGGAGTAGGGAATGAGAGGTAAGGAATAGAGAGTAGGGAGTAGGGTTATTTATTCTCTTGCTATTTGGCTTTTTATTTGTGTTGTAAAGCACTTTAATCAACCTGATGTTGTTCATAAGTGCTATATAAATAAATCTTTGATTGATTGATTGATTGATTGATTGATTGATTGAGGGAATAGAGAGTAGGAAGTAGGGAGTAAGGAATGAGGGTAGGGAATAGAGGGTAGTGGGTAGTGAATGAGAGGTAGGGAATAGAGAGTAGGGAGTAGGAAATGAGAGGTAATGAATAGAGAGTAGGGAATGAGGGGTGGGGAATAGAGAGTAGGGAGTAGGGAATGAGAGGTAGGGAATAGAGTGTAGGAAGTAGGGAATAAGGAATGAGGGGTAGGGAATAGAGAGTAGGGAATGAGGGGTAGGGAGTAGAGAGTAGGGAATGAGGGGTAGGGAGTAGAGAGTAGGGAGTAGGGAATGGGAGGTAGGGAATGGAGACTGGGAAGTAGGGAATAAGGAATGAGGTGTGGGGAATAGAGAGTAAGGAGTAGGGAATGAGGGGTGGGGAATAGAGAGTAGGGAGTAGGGAATGAGAGGTAAGGAATAGAGAGTAGGGAGTAGGGAATGAGAGGTAGGGAATAGAGAGTAGGGAATGAGGGGTAGGGAGTAGAGAGTAGGGAGTAGGGAATGGGAGGTAGGGAATAGAGAGTAGGGAATGAGGGGTAGGGAGTAGAGAGTAGGGAGTAGGGAATGAGAGGTAGGGAATAGAGAGTAGGGAATGAGGGGTAGGGAGTAGAGAGTAGGGAGTAGGGAATGGGAGGTAGGGAATAGAGAGTAGGGAATGAGGGGTAGGGAGTAGAGAGTAGGGAGTAGGGAATGGGAGGTAGGGAATAGAGACTAGGGATTAAGGCATATGGAGTAGGGAATGTGCACTAAGGAGTGCGTAAGATGGTATAGTTATTAAGTAATAGGGAATAGTGTGTAGGCAATAGGGAGGGAGTGAGTGAGTGTGTATAGCAGAAGGGGATTAGTGAGATTAGTGTTGTTTGTAGAAAGTAGTGTGTTGAGAATAAACTTTAAAGCGGGTTTGTCTCCTGGGAAACATGGAAACGTCAGCTGTGACACACACACACACACACACACACACACACACACACACACACACTCAACACACACTCAAACACACACACACACACATACACACACACACACACACACACACACACACACACACACACACAGATAAATATAAACAGAAAGATTTTGACAGACAGATGGAGAGACAAACAGAAAAATATAGACAGACTGATGGAAATAAACAGACAGACAGTCAGACAGACAGATAGACAGGCAGACAGTTAAACAGACAGACAAACAGACAGTTAAACGGCCAGACAGACAGACAGACAGAAAGACAGAGAGATATATACAGTCAGACAGACAGATAGATGGATATAGACAGACTGACGGAAGTAAGCAAACAGACAGGTGTCCTGTATACAGTCAGACAGACAGATTGTACACACCCTCAGACATATACAGACAGACAGAAAGCTACAGACAGATGTGGCCAGACAGACAGAAAGAGAGAAACATTTTCCGGAGAATTCCGCTCCAGTAGGATGTGGATGTTTTTGCGATTTGTGGAAAAGCGAGTTTTCCTTTCTGTCCCGTTAGCCAGGCTCTGCGCTTCAAAGCGGCGCTAATGAGCAGAAAAGCACGGCGGTGTTGGAGTCGCTTCTGCGCCGTGTTTCGTTAACGCCGACGTTAGCGACTCATTTTCACCTCCAGCACAAACACTGGGCTTTTTCCTCGCTGCAGCTCGTATCAAACGCAGCATTTGTTAGCAATAAAGCGGCAGTTTGACAGACATCCAGTTCTCTGAGGCAAGCGCCAGAGCCGTGTTTTACTCCTCAGAAATCAGACGGGCGAGTGTTTGTGGAACGTGAAGGGACACACTCCCACTGCCTCTGTTTAACTTTAACTGCCCTTTTTTCTGTCTTTTAATAGATGGAGATCTTCCAGTTGCACTTTGTCAAACGATGGCTGCGTCCCAAACCGTATGTGTTTGATAAAAAAACTCAAGCTCATTAATGCTAGTCAGGAAAAACGTGCCGTTTGGGACACATACATAGACACTTCAAACAGAAAAGCAATGATTATTAGCTTATTTTGTAGCAAATGCTAGCAAATCAGCTAAATAGCGATTAGTATGTGCGATTAGCACTGTAAATAAATCACAGAAACACAGAGGCATCCAGCTTTATGCTACAAAGAACATTACTAGTCTTAGGTTTAGAATGCTAGCTAATGAGCTAATTAATGCTTAAGATGCGCACACACACACACACACACACACACACACACACTGACAAAAGTCTGAGATACACTAAATACAGGACCTTTATTTTTATGTGCCAGCTAATCTAAGGATTATCGATTAGCATAGATTATGAACACTACATGAATCCACTCAGATATTTTTCTGACAGAAAATTGAAAACATTAAACACATATGAACGCTATCTATATACCTAGCTATCTTCCTGCTAAAAAAAATACCCAATTAGTGGTCAGCATATAAGATTAGCATTCTACACAAAGTAAAAAAACAAAAAGCTAATCACACCAGGTATTACTAGCTTTATGCTTAGACTACTAGCTTATCAGCTAATTAGCAGTTAGCATGTGAGTGTAATGCTGTATGTACTATATATACAGCAAGTTGAAGTTACAACAGGGTGCTACAAGATGCTAAAACATATACGACTAGCGTTATGGCAAAAAAAAAAAAAGAACATTACTAGCTGAGATTACTCCTAAAATAGTTAATATTGTGCTACATAATCTGTGCTAATCAGTTAGCATATGAGATTAGTACACTATATTTTGTTTTAGATGTGTTGTATTTGTGTTTATGTGTTATGTGTTTTAGCGTGTGTGCTAGCGTGTGCTGAGGCGTGCTCGGCTGTTAAAAGCGTATCAGGTTCTAGCGGTTCTGTGTAAGGGATACGGGGAATCGATCCAGCACACTGAGATGTGACAGCTGTCACCACGGTGACAAAAAATTCCACAGCCACGAGGTCATCGAGACATGAAGCCATCACGTTATCCTGTCAGAGCTGCGGTTAGCATTAGCAGGAGCTACACTCAGGTTTCAGGTGTCACTCCTCACTCACATCAGTCCAGGACAGACAGACAGATAAACTGGCAGACAGACAGACAGACAGATAGATAGATAGATAGATAGATAGATAGATAGACAGACAGACAGACAGACAGACAGACAGACAGACAGATAGATAGATAGATAGATAGACAGACAGACAGACAGACAGACAGATAGATAGATAGACAGACATATACTGTCTTATATGTATATATAGACAAGCAGACATACAGATAAGCCAGCAGGCAGAGAGACAAGCTAACAGACGGACAGGCAGACAGACAGACTGACAGACAGGCAAGCTAACAGAGACAGACAGACAGACAGACAGACAGGGAAGCCAGCAGGCAGAGAGACAGACAAGGAAGCCAACAGACAGACAGGCAGGCAGACAGACAGACAGAAAAGCCAACAGACAGACCTACAAGCCAACAGGCAGGCAGACAGACAGACAGACAGACAGGGAGTGCCAACAGACAGACAGATGGACAGACAGACAGGGAATCCAACAGATATACAGGCAGACAGACAGGCATGAAGGCTGGCAGATAGACATAGACAAGCAAGCAGTTAGACAGACAGTTAGACAGATAAGGGAGAATGTGTGTGTGTGTGTGTGTGTGTTTGAGTTTTGTCTTGATATTTCTGTTTCATGTTTTGTGTTAATAACAGCAGCAGGTCTGTAAACGTGTTCTCTCTCTCTCTCTCTCTCTCTCTCTCTCTCTCTCTCTCACACACACACACACACACACACACAGACACACACAAACTTTTTCTCTTATTCCAGATCATGTTGCACAACACACACCTTTTCGCTCCACATCAGCAGCCAAGCCAGCTGTGTATGTGTGTGGTGTGTATGTGGTGTGTGTGTGTGTGTGTGTGTGTGTGTGTGTGTGTGTCTGTGTGTGTGTGTGTGTGTTGGCACCGGTTCGCCGTTTCGCCGGCGGTGTG
This sequence comes from Hemibagrus guttatus, assembly GCA_033459395.1. Taxonomy (NCBI): domain Eukaryota; kingdom Metazoa; phylum Chordata; class Actinopteri; order Siluriformes; family Bagridae; genus Hemibagrus; species Hemibagrus guttatus. Next base: position 32,467,555 of record JAUCMX010000002.1, read on the forward strand.
TTCCGCGGCCCTTTGAGGCCGTCACGGCTGTGTGTGACTCTGGCCGATGGGTTCCACATGCTCCGTGTGAGAGTGAGGAGAACTCAGGTGTAAGTCATCACGGTGTCTGATACACTCAGATGTTTCCAAGCTGCTGTCATCAGACTCACATCTGCTTTACCTTCTCTAACCTCCTCCTGCTCCGGCCAGATCACAACAACACGCTGCCGAAAATTCAGCTGGAAATCTGCTTCACGGAAATGGATTTGAGCAGAAATCTTATTATACTCGTAGAATAACGACAAAGCCTTCCTGTTCATGTACGAGAATGGAAGGTTCTGCACTTTTCTGGGGTCTCCTTCCTGGTTCTGGAAGGTTCTGCACTTTTCTGGGGTCTCCTTCCTGGTTCTGGAAGGTTCTGCACTTTTCTGGGGTCTCCTTCCTGGTTCTGGAAGGTTCTGCACTTTTCTGGGGTCTCCTTCCTGGTTCTGGAAGGTTCTGCACTTTTCTGGGGTCTCCTTCCTGGTTCTGGAAGGTTCTTGGAGAAATGGAACGAGACATGGAAAAGTCCACAACCTTTCCTCAGCCATGCAGACACACTGACAGAATGTTTTCCTGAGATAGAAACCTCAAGACACGACGACACACATAATAGTGGAACACCTCTAAACACCTACACTTGGTGTCCACTTTATTAGGAACACCTGCAGTTCTCTAATCAGCCAATCACGTGTCAGCAGTACATTTACATTTCTGGCATTTCGCAGACGCTCTTATCCAGAGCGACGTACAAAAGCAGTACAGTGTTCAACATCGGGAGCTTCAGGTAACAGACTCAAGACTGGAGAAAGTCCAGGTGATTTTTTTCCCCTTCATCCATCCAGTCTGGGTGAGGAACTTCTCCTGGTGCTTCTCATCCACCTCAAGGTCTGATGTGTGTTGTGCTTTCTGAGCTGCTGTTCTGCTCACCTCGGATGTACAGACTGATTATCTGAGTTCCTGGAACCTGATGTTCTCCTCTGATTCTTCTTCTCGCACCACGCATGCAGATCTGCTGTGTGAACTCTAAAGACTGGTGTGTGAAAATCCCAGCAGGAGACCAGCAGCTTCTGAAAAACTCAAGCCTGGAATTAATGAGAGAAATCGTTTGGAATTGGAGATATCTGGTGACACGTGATATATCTCTGTCCTAGTCCAGGAGTCTGAGGAGGAAGATGAGGAGGAAGAGGAAATCATCTCCTGTTAATACACAGGATACAGGAGAGTGTGAGTGCATATGCTAGTCAATTACATGACCCGTGAATTTGTTCCTACATTCTGATGTAAAAAAAAGAACCTGGAAATCAGCGGTTATGATGAAGAGGAGCGTCACACACTCACACACTCACACACAAACACACACACACAAACACTCACACACTCACACACACAAACACTCACACACTCACACACAAACACACACACAAACACTCACACACAAACACACACACACAAACACTCACACACTCACACACACAAACACTCACACACAAACACACATACACAAACACTCACACACTCACACACACAAACATTCACACATTCACACACTCACACACAAACACACACACAAACACTCACACACTCACACACACAAACACTCACACACTCACACACAAACACACACACAAACACTCACACACAAACACACATACACAAACACTCACACACACAAACATTCACACATTCACACACTCACACACAAACACACACACAAACACTCACACACAAACACTCACACACTCACACACACAAACATTCACACACTCACACACTCACACACAAACACACACACAAACACTCACACACAAACACACACACACAAACACTCACACACTCACACACAAACACACATACACAAACACTCACACACACACACACACAAACATTCACACACTCACACACACACACACACACTCACACACACTCACACTCTCACACTCACACACACAAACACTCACACTCTCACACTCACACACACAAACACTCACACACACACACACACTCACACACACACACACACACTCACACAAACACACACTCACTCACGTACATACACACACACACACACACACACACACACACCCCTCACTCACGTACACACACACACACCCCAACACACACTCACTCAAATATACACACACACACACACACTCCATCATCATCTCTACTTTTTGTCCGTTTACAGCTGCACGTCACACAACACACATCCTGCTCTGATTTACACTAAAGTCCTGTTATGGGATATAATCCTCTCTCTCTCTCTCTCTCTCTCTCCCCTCTCTCTCTCTCTCTCTCTCTCTCTCTCTCTCTCTCTCTCTCTCTCTGTCTGTTTTCATGAAGCTTTTGGAGAAAGAAGTTTGAGATCTTCTGGAGGTTACATTAGAAGGTTAAATTTCTCCTCCATCATTTCTTCCCAGATGTTCAGATCAGACTTACTCACAATCAGAGGAATGACGATAGAGTTTCAGAGGCTGGTGTGTAAAAAAAGATCACACGTGAGTGATTGATGAAGATTTTTTAATAATGAGCTCAGCGCACTGTGGCTCTGCATGATGTGAAACGGCGAGAACAAAAGCTCTGTAAAAATATATAAAAAAACAAAAAACAAAACGCTAGCAGCTAGCCAAGAGAAACTTTCTGGGTTATTGTCTGAATGAAGAATCGGACTCTCCCGTGCGCCATGGATCATGTAGGATTTGTGCAAACAGAAGTTTTGGCCAGCTGTACCCTCTTATCAGCAGTTTCTTTCTCTTCCACAGGTCTGTTTCAGCGCTGAAATCCTCCCATCAGGACTCAGCCGCTCTTATCAGATGCTAGCTTAAGTGCTCGGACGAGAGAATAATAAATGGGACAGAAATGACATTTCTGGAGGCGTTGGAGCGTCTGGGCATGCCGAGGTTCTGGCAGCGGGACGATTATGTGTGATTAATTTTTCTGAGATCAGAAAAAAGCTGTAGTTAGCACACTGTGTTAGCACCGGTGCCAAAACTTTCGGCTGGAGAAAGTACTTTGGGATCAGTAATAGAGTTAAAACTGATGTCAGTGTGAGTTTGAGGCTTTACCAGCCGTCTGAGTGCAAGCGATTATTTATAGCCAGCGTTATTATGTATGGAGATGTGTAGAGTGAGCAGAAGAACATCAGGTCTTTACTCATCATTTTTACTGTTACTGTCACATTACTGTTACTGTTACTGTTACTGTCACATTACTGTTACTGTTACTGTTACTGTCACATTACTGTTATATTACTATTACTGTTATTGTTACATTACTGTTACATTAATGATACTATTACATTAATGTTATATTACTGTTAATGTTACAGTACTGTTACATTAATATTACTGTTACTGTTACATTACTGTTACATTCATGATACTGTTACATTAATGTTATATTACTGTTACTGTTACATTACTGTTACATTATTGTTACTGTTAAATTACTGTTACATTATTATTACTTACTGTTACATTACTATTACATTACTGTTACATTATTATTACTGTTACATTATTGTTACTGTTACATTATTATTACTGTTACTGTTACATTACTGTTACTGTTACATTTAGGTTACATTACTGTTACTATTACTGTTACTATTACATTCCTGTTACATTATTATTACTGTTACTATTACATTACTATTACTGTTACATTACTGTTACTGTTATATTACTCTTACATTTTTATTACTGTTACATTATTATTACTTTTACATTATTGTTACTGTTACTGTTACATTACTGTTACATTTTTATTACTTTTACATTATTATTACTGTTACATTACTGTTACATTATTATTACTTTTACATTATTATTACTGTTACTGTTACATTACTGTTACATTATTATTACTGTTATTGTTACATTAATGTTACATTAATGTTATATTACTGTTAATGTTACATTACTTACATTACTGTTACATTAATATTACTGTTACTGTTACATTACTGTTACTGTTACATTACTGTTACATTATTATTACTGTTATTGTTACATTAATGTTACATTAATGTTATATTACTGTTAATGTTACATTACTTACATTACTGTTACATTAATATTACTGTTACTGTTACATTACTGTTACTGTTACATTACTGTTATATTATTGTTATATTATTATTACTGTTACTGTTACATTACTGTTACATTATTGTTACTGTTAAATTACTGTTACATTATTGTTACATTACTGTTACATTATTATTACTGCTACTGTTACATTACTATTACATTACTGTTACATTATTATTATTACTGTTACTATTACATTACTATTACATTAATGTTACTGTTACTGTTACATTACTGTTACATTCATGATACTGATACATTAATGTTATATTACTGTTACTGTTACATTACTGTTATATTACTGTTACTGTTACATTACTGTTACATTACTGTTATATTATTATTACTGTTACTATTACATTCCTGTTACATTACTATTACTGTTACATTACTGTTACATTATTGTTACTGTTAAATTACTGTTACATTATTGTTACATTACTGTTACATTATTATTACTGTTACTGTTACATTACTATTACATTCCTGTTACATTATTATTACTGTTACTATTACATTACTGTTACTATTACATTACTATTACTGTTACATTACTGTTACATTATTGTTACTGTTAAATTACTGTTACATTATTGTTACATTACTGTTACATTATTATTACTGTTACTGTTACATTACTGTTACATTACTGTTACATTATTGTTACTGTTAAATTACTGTTACATTATTGTTACATTACTGTTACATTATTATTACTGTTACTGTTACATTACTATTACATTCCTGTTACATTATTATTACTGTTACTATTACATTACTGTTACTATTACATTACTATTACTGTTACATTACTGTTACTGTTATATTATGCTTACATTTTTATTAGTTACATTATTATTACTTTTACATTATTGTTACTGTTACTGTTACATTACTGTTACATTACTGTTACATTTTTATTACTTTTACATTATTATTACTGTTACATTTTTATTACTTTTACATTATTATTACTGTTACTGTTACATTACTGTTACATTTTTATTACTTTTACATTATTATTACTGTTACATTACTGTTACATTATTATTACTTTTACATTATTATTACTGTTACATTACTGTTACATTATTATTACTTTTACATTATTATTACTGTTACTGTTACATTACTGTTACTGTTAGTTACATTACTGTTACATTATTATTACTGTTACTGTTATTTTTACAGCTACTGTTACATTGCTGTTACTGAGTCTATTTCTGTTTCTTTTTCTGTTCCTGCACCAAAATGATTATTTTCCTAAAAACAAATTCTAGCTTGTCGTGTTCCTATAGAAACCACAAAGCAGATGCAGAAAAATGATCTTCACCTCTGACTGTTACAAACTGCTGACACTGGAGACTCCTTTCATAAAGAGATAGGGAAAGACAGAGTGAGTGAGTGAGAGAGGGAGAGAGAGAGAGAGAAAAAGAGAGAGAGAGCGAGAGAGAGAGAGAGAAAGAGAAATTTTTCTCTTTTTTATTTCTGTCTCTCTTTGTATTGCTTTGTTTCTCTCTCTCTCTACCTCCTCCATCTCCCTCTCTACCTCCTGCCCCCCCACCCCTTATCTATAACTCCCCTCCGTGGATATTAAAGGGGTGAAGAACACGTTAACCTGTTCAGCTCCGTCATTATTTCCTGCTTTTTTCTCTATAGCTGATAAGCATGTGTTTGTCCTGCTGCCACTGAGGTCAAACCACAGGGGGGGATAAACACACACACACACACACACACACACACACACACACACACACACACACAGGAGGGACATTTGAGACTGAAAACACAGTTTTTCCTGCAGAAACTTTCAGATAGAACTCATTATGCTGAGTTTTGGCTCCTGAGTTCGGCCCTCGAGTCCTGGCCACATCCCCAGCTAATTTACACAGACCCCGAATCCATCCTTATCTGAGGCTTTAGAGGTTCCGAGGTTGATTAACGTGGCCCGGCGGTGTTTATCGGTCCCGGCCGGCAGGGAGGAAACAGGGACGATAAGTGCACGGAGCATTACGCATCCTAGCTTCTCTCCTCGTATTTGTCAGCAACCATCTGCTTAACTGATCTCGCTGCACTTTAATTAAAAGGGACTTCCATCTCGTCCGGGTCGTTATGGAGCGGACGGACGGCTTTCTGATGACTTCAGCATTCTTCTCCCTCCCTGGTGTCTCTCTGATCTCTCCGAAACTCCGTCTTTCCTTTTGCCACTGCTTCCAATTCCATTCAGAGTCACTGTATTAGCATATTGAGTCACCGTGTTGAGTATTGCCTGAGTGTTTAAAGCAGTCTATAATACAAATGAGGCTATTAATCAATCTGCTCCGATCGTTCATGATAGCCACACCCCCTGCTCTCTCTCTCTGTCTCTCTATCTCTCCCTCTATCAGCATTATAGACAACAATAAAATGCACACAATTTTCCTCTTGTGTCGATGCAGTCGATCAGTTTGTTTTCTGCTTTTTGTTTCATTCTTTAGAGTCACTCTCTTTTCAGTGTAATCACTGGAACACGATGATGACGTCATGCTGCTCTCAAAGCCCTGTTCAGACTGGATTAGTTTTCCAGGTGGATTATTTCGGAGTATTTCTCAGACTCAGAATCCCTCAAGTCAGTCATTTTTACAGACTCAGTGTGTGTGTGTGTGTGTGTGTGTGTGTGTGTGTGTGTGTGTGTGTGTGTATGTGTGTGTGTAATGATCAGGGCCTATTTTACTGTCTATAAAACGAGCAACAGTCCTGGTAATTACTCCAGGTAATATAGCATATATCCTGCCTGAGCTGACACGCTGGTAAAGATTGCGTTAGATCCTGAGGGAAATTCCGTGTTTTGAAGGTTTTCTGTAGCATAAAGACATTTCAGGAAGCGTGAAGCACTCGCACTTTTCTCTTTTCTCTTTTCTGTCATCTCTCGTCTATCGTGAAACGGAGCCCAAGGTGGATACGAGTGCAGGTTATTAATTAAAGTGCTAAGAAAACAGCAAAAACAACAAGCATAAACATGAAGCCTGAGGTTAAAGCGGGGTTTTAATGACGAGTATCAAGAAAAAGTGTGAGTGGTTAGGATGCGTGACACACCGGGGCTGATGGGAAATGTAGTTCAGAGCCCTGCAGTGTGATGTCATCGAAATCAAGGGATTTAGTCAGACGTGATGTTTAAAAGGTTTAATGACGTCACGGAGCTGCTGACACTGAAACGAGGAAGTTAAACTGTTATAACCTACATACAGAATTGCTTAGGTCATGTGACCTATGGCGCGAGGCCACGCCCCCTGCAACAAGCTCTTAAAATAAAGCTCGAAATGTTGAGTGTGTGTTGGAGTTTTAACGTACATCATGAACAGATTTATGTACAGACGTCTTTACTGAACACACACACACACACACACACACACACAGAGTCCTGAAAGTTGGTCTGGGAGCAGAAGAGTTCCGTGCAGGAAGTAGGCGAGCAGAAAGAGCCGAGTGTGCGAGTTGGATGGTCCGGAGTTTGGGATCGATACGGCTGTTTACAGTTTCTCCCTCCCTCATCCCTTTTGTCTTTTTTCTAATTTAGTGTTCCCAAAGCGTGGACAGGGTCTGGAGCGTGTCTGCTGCGCTTGCATCTTGGCCATCCTCTCCTCTCTCCATCACTGTCCATCGATGTTTCTCTCTCTCTCTCTCTCTCTCTCTCTCTCTCTCTCCCCCCCCCACACACACACATCCCTCCTGTTTTTCAGCTCCTGCGAGAGACTGATGGCTCGTCAATAGCATTAGCCGTGTTGCCGGTGTTCAACCCGATCGATATGAAAAGTCTAAAACGTTGACGAGCGCCGTCCGGCTCAGGAGCTTTCCAGAAATGGGTTTAAACTCTTTTATTCTGAAGCGGAAGAGTCCGGTGTGTCGTCCTGTCGTTTTCCAACTCATCTCTCAACTCTCATCCCTCCTTCACTACTTTCTCATTGATTCATTAAGCGATTGATGGATTTGATTAAGTGCGGTTCCGCACCAGAGACATTTACATCTTTATCCCGCGCTCTGTGTGTGTTTTTTTCCAGCGCTCCTCATTTGGGCCGTTTTCACTCCAATTACAGTCGCCGATTAAAATCAATTAGCATTCCGAGGAACAGAGCCAAATGAGAGAGAACGGGATTGGAGGGGGGGTGTGTGTGTGTGTGTGTGTGTGTGTGTGTGTGTGTGTGTGTGTGTGTGTGGAGACGCTTTCCAAATTCACTGTCAGCTCATGAATTAATTAGTCTAATTAACAATAATAACATTATTATCAAAACAAACCACTACGCTCTCTCTGATTTCCTCTTCACGTCTCTCCCTCTGTCAACTTTTCACTCTTACAGCTTTTTCTCCTTTTTTTTGTTTTATTTCTCCATCTCAGTTTTTTTTCTTTATCCGTTTATTCGTCTCTCCGCATCATCGTCCCTCTCTTTCCTTCACTCTGTTCTTGTCTTTCTCTGTATTTCTCTTGATTTGTCCTTTCGTCTCTGCATCACTCTTTCTTTATCTCTGCGTTTTTGTTTCTCTCTCACTGTCTCTCCTTTTTCTCGTTCCTCTCTTCATTGTCTCTGTTTCTTTCTTTTTCTCTTAATTAATTCTTTTCACTCGCCCTGTTTTATTTTTTCCCCTGGATCATCTTTTCTTTAGTTCAGTTTTCTCTCTCTCTCTCTCTCTCTCTCTCTCTCTCTCTCTCTCTCTCTCCCCCTCCCCCCCTCCTCTTGGTTCTGTCTCTGTCTCGTCTTTTTACATTTTATCTTATTGTGTCTCAGTGTGTATTTACTTTTTCTCATTGTATCTCAGTTTCTCTGTTGGTCTCACTGTGTCTCACCGTGTGTGTGTGTGTGTGTGTGTGTGTGTGTGTGTGGTGTGGTGTCGTGTGTGTGTGGCAGATGGCTTTCTCTTGGCTCTGTCACTCTTGATGAAGTGCTTCCCGGAGGAACTCTTTAGAGGATGGCCGCTAATTATGACAGTCCTGCTGAACAGGCAAGTCCTGTCAACTCTCTCCCCCTGTCTGTCTCTCTCTCTGTCTGTCTCTCACTGCCTAACTCTCTCTCCCCTGTCTGTCTCTCTCTGTCTAATTCACTCTCTCTGTCTGTATCTCTCTGTCTGACTCTCTCACGGTCTATCTTTCTCTCCCCCCGTCTGTCTCTCTCTCTCCCTGTCTGTCTGTTCCCATCTGACTAACTCTCTGTCTGTCTCTCTCTCCCCATCTGTCTCTCCCTCTGTCTATCTCTCTTCCTGCCTGTCTGTCTCTCCGCTTTCTGTCTCTCCCTACCTGTCTGTCTCTCCCCATCTGTCTCTCTCTCCTTACCCCATTGCTTCTGCTGTAACTCCTCAAAACACTAGGGTTAAAACAATAATTGTGTAAAGATTTAGTTGTATGGAGTTCAGTTGTAGTTTTGTTGTGTGTGTGTGTGTGTGTGTGTGTGTGTGTGTGTGTGGGTGTGTGTGTGTTCAGGATGCAGGAGAACATTTAATTCTCAGAGTGCGTGAGAACAGAAGGTAAATTTCTCCTCCTTGTTCCCCTGCCCCACACTGACACAGCTGCAATTACAGCATCTCCACTGAATTGCACACGACAGCCACTCGTTAGACACACACACACACACACACACACACACACACACACACACACACACACACCCCCCCCCTCCTGTCCAGCCCAAAGAAAAGGTCAGACTCTGGCTCGGTGTTTTTGTCAGTGCGGATCGATGGCCGCCTCCTCGGGAAAACGCTAAGTTATGTTGCTCCTGTCACGGCCATGGCTCGGGGGGAGGTGGAGGGGGAGGGGGGAGTGCAGTGGGGGTGGCAGGGCAGGAGGGAAATATCTTTAACTACCCTCGGATAATCAATAACCCCCCGCTCTATTATTCTGCCAGGGCTATCGACGAGCGGGCCGAGTGTGACAGAGCGCTGGCGGGGTCAATCCCCCCGGCTCTACACCGCCGGACACACACACTATTATGTTCCTGTTTGTTAGCATCGCAAACATGACGTCCCCATGCTGCTCATATCAATCTACACTGGCTAGCAGCGCACACGCGAGCGCTAACGGCCACCGCACAGGCACACACACACTTTATTCATTTATTTAATATCCACTGAGTTATATAAACTATTTATTATTATTAATTATAATACATTTAACTATTCTTTCTTTATTATCTACAAATACTGAAAAATATTAGAAAAAGAAAGAAAGAAAAATGTAAAGAAAGCAAAAAGTGAAGAAATGGAGGAATGACAAGGCAAAATGAAAAGAAATAAATATTAAAGGATAATAATAAATAAGAGATATAAAGAAATGACGGAAGCAGAATGAAAAAGTGAGGAAAAGATCAAAAGAAAGGAGAAAACTGAAGATGAAGAGGAAGGAAGACTGAGGGAAAGAAATAAAGAAGAAAACAAAAGAGAAATGAAAGTGTAAAATGAGGAAAGAAAGAAGGCTTTATTATTTATTTATTTATTGTTTGTTTGTGTTTGTATTTCAGTAAAGTGTGAGTCCAGTCCTGAGTTTGAGTTTCTGAGGGTTTTGTCTTTCACTTTTCTTTTTGGAGTTAATTTAAAATATTTTACAACTGGTCACATGACCAATATTATGTTTTAATACTTTTTTTTTGTAGCAGAGCTGTGATTGGTCAAGATCAGTGACTCATTAATGTAGCAGAGCTGTGATTGGTTCGACTATCGAAATTTGATCAGCTGGTAATTAAAAGTGTTGAGTGATGGAGGAGGAGGAGGAGGAGGAAGAGGACAGAGCTGCTCAACTCACAGCAGACTGACAAGCTGTCAGAGAATCTCAGCAGCTACAGAAATAAACACAACTACTGAAGAAGAAGTTATAGCAAAGTAGAGAGAGAAGAGAAAGAAAGAACAAGTGATGCCATGAGAGAAGAAAGGAAGAAAGGAAGATCAAGAAAGAAAGAAAGAAAGAAGTGATATTAAAATGATAAAATGAGAATTAAAGGAAGGAAATTATATAGAAAATGAAGAAAGAAAGAAGATAATAATCTTTGCTGCATAAGTTTGTACACCCCGTGTAACAGGTCATGTGACTGTGTTCAGAATAAATCGTCATCAGTGTTGTGATTCTGATGAAGATCTAACAAAGATCAGACGTTTCTTCAGGGTCAGGGTTAGGCTGATCTGAGAGCATGTAGAGCATCTCACTGTGGAAAGATCTGCACCAGGAGAGCAGAGGAGAAGATCTCCAGAGCTTTAGCCGCAGCACTGTGAAGGTCATCACCACGACGTGGAGCGGCGCAATGACGTCATCAAGAGCAGGACGTAGCAAGCCAGGCTGCTGAGGGATCTGCAGGAACATGACAGGAACATCTGGAGAACAGTGATCACTCCATCTCCTGTTTTTCACTCAAAATCACCTAAACCCATCTGGCAGTCTGAGGTGGAAGATCCTCCAAATGATACTAAAAGATGATTTTTTCCTCCATCTTTATATTAATAGCAGGAACAAAGTCTGGTATGAGTTTTCGTGGTTTAATTTGAGAATAATTCTCTTATCAGGGGTGTGTAAACTTTTCATAAAGAAATCCAATGAGAAAAAGAAAGAAGTGAAAGAGAGAGGAGGAGGAGGAGGAGGAGTGCTGGAGGAAGGCTTGTGGCGGTGATGCTGGATGTCGGAGACAGGAAACGGGAGTGCGGTGCCAGTGACTGATAAATCTTTAATATAAAAATTGTACAAGAATTCTGATACAAATTACAAGAGAGGTATTTTGGACAAAATATGAATAAAAATTCCATTTACATCCCGAAACCCTTTATGCATTTAATGCAAAATCCATCGACAGTCAGCTATGATACAGAAGATAGACGCAGAAGCAAATCAGTTCAAACAAAGAAACCAAACAGGACCTTTATTTTATTTATTTATTATTTTTTTTATTCGTTAATTCTTTTCCTTCCTCGAGTGTGCCTAATGGAAAAACGCTGTGTTCAGGGCCCATGCACTATTCATGAAGCTCGGCGCAAAAATCCAGGCGAATAAACACGAAGCGAAACAGGACGAAACACGGCGAGCGGCTTCGACAGAAACCCGACAAATAAAAAAATAAAAAAAATAAAAAAGAGGAAAATATTCACAGGAAAAAAAAGAAAGAGTTCAAGCTCACGACTTATCTGTGGACAAAAGAGAGAGTAAATATTCATTAATCACTTTCTTTTTTTTTCACTTTACATACCACGCTCAAATACCTTTAATTATTATTATTCATATTATTTATCTTACACAAGGAAGGAATGCGGTGTGTTGGATTACATCATCCCTGAATTTTTTTTTTCTTTTTCTTTTTGATTTATTCTTTAACCCACTGCTTTAGTTGACTAAGTGCTCCGCCTTTGTTTTTTTTTTTTGTCTCTGATCCTCAAATCAAAGAGTCCATGAAATGTTACAGCGTCACAGAGGAGGAGGAGGAACCGGACAGGCCACGCCCACTCTGTGTCTTTAAAGGAGGGAAGAAAATGGACATTTGTGTGTGTGTGTGTGTGTGTGTGTGTGAGTGTGTGTGTGAGTGTATTTAAACCATCTCTTTACACACGTGTGATTTAAGAGAAAGTTACACGTCGTGTCACGTGTCATGTGGTGTCACGTGATTCGGATTGAATTGAAAAATTTTAGGTTAAAGTTAGGTCTAAAAAGTTTCCTCGCAAATTTGAACGCAAAATTTACTCAGTCTGTGGAACGTCTTGAAAAACGATTTTTCAATTTTTTTAAATGACAATAGATCCTTTATTCTCCGCCCCTTTAGGCCACGCCCCTTTAGGTCCCGCCCTCTGAACTTTTCTGTAGAAATTTTACCCAATAAATGATGATGATGATGATGATGATGATGATGCTGTTGTAAACATGATGTACATCACACAATACTGATTTGTTCGAGAGTAAAGTTGAAGGAGTTTACACTTTATTTGATTGACTTTTTTTTTTTTTTTTTTTTTTTTTTTGCTAAAATTCCCAACATTCCCAACAAAACCAGCTGTGTTCAGCGGCGGGAGACGTGATGACGTAAGATCAGGATTGTCATCCATTTCCATGACAGGACACCGGTCTGATCTGTCTGAGGATCACAGAGTTTTTCTCACCACTGAAAATTCTGATTTTATTCTTAAAGTTTGTTTTTTTTTCCCGAATTATTAAAATGTTTAAAAAGATTCAGCAGAAAAATTAAAAATGTCGGCTGCAGAACCCACGATCGGATCATTCTGTAATCTCTCTCTCTCTCCCTTCTCTCTCTCTCTCTCTCTCTCTCTCTCTCTCTTCTCTCTCTCTCTCTCTCTCTCTCTCTCCCTCTCTCTCTCCTCTCTCTCTCTCTCTCTCTCTCCCTTCTCTCTCTCTCTCTCTCTCTCTCTCTCTCTCTCTCCCTTCTCTCTCTCTCTCTCTCTCTCTCTCTCTCTCTCTCTCTCTCTCTCTCTCTCTCTCTCTGCTGAGTCTGTTCTCTTGTTCCTCTTTCTCTGCGTCAGCAGCGACTCTGCAGCTCATTTAGTATCAGAACTGCCGGCTTAGCCAAAGCTCGCTAGCTCATCCCCGACCTCTGGAACAGTGTGTGTGCGCGTGTGTGTGTGTGTGTGTGTGTGTGGTGTGTGTGTGTGGAGACAGTTCCTCTCACCAGATCGTGTTTCGGAGTCGTTACATTTCATTCTTCACTCTGTGCTTAACGTTTAAAACGTTTTTTTAAAACCTGAACAGAAGCAGGAGAATAAAATCAGCATTCATTCTGTTTTTAACAAGATTCTCCTGCTTCCTGTCTCTCCGTCTCTCTAACACTCCACCAGAGACGACCGACCGACTGATCCTTCTGCCTCCGAGAGAGAGAAGGAAGGAAAGAAAGAAAAAGAAAGGAAAAAGGAGACAGGAAGAATGAAAAGGGAAGATGGAAAGGAAAAAGGAAAAAAAAAATTATATAAAGAAGGGATAAAAAGAAAAAGTAGAAGAAAGGATGGAATAAAAAGAACAAGAGAAAAAACTCAAAAAGGGAAGAGAAAGAAGTAAAATAAAGGAGAGGAAAAGAGGAAGAAGGGAAGCACAAGATAAATGATTAACCAAAAAGACTAAGAGAGAATGCAAGAAAATGAAGAAAAAAGACGAAGAAGAATACAATAAAGAAAGAAAGAAAAAAGACAGAAAGGAAAGAGAAAGAAGGAAGGAAGACTGAGCTTTTCTTTCTGTCTCGTCCATCACCGGGGGTTAACAAGTCCTCTCACTGCTGTCATCTCTGCAGCCTGTTAGTGCTCTGTGTGTGTGTGTGTGTGTGTGTGTGTGAGTGAGAGAGAGAGAGAGACAGAGACAGTCAAAGACAGAGAGAGAGACAGACAGACAGAGAGAGACAGATAGAGAGAGAGACAGCTGTCAGCAGTGAGAGAAAATGTGACTCTGGAGAAGACTCTGGTTTTCGCTGCTCGATTTTTCCTCTGGTACGAAATAAACAGGCAATTACACCTGCTGTTATTCAGAGTGACGGGGAACTTAAGCGTGCGTTATTAACCTGCGTCCCTGAGGAACCCAAACACACGGAGAGAGAGAGAGAGATGGAGAGAGAGAGAGAGAGAGGGAGAGAGATAAAGAGGGAGAGAGAGAGGGAGAGAGAGAGAGAGAGAGGGAGAGAAAGAGGGAGAGAGAGAGGGAGAGAGAGAGAGAGAGAGGGAGAGAAAGAGGGAGAGGGAGAGAGAGAGAGGGAGAGAAAGAGGGAGAGAGAGAGAGGGAGAGAGAGAGAGAGGGAGAGAAAGAGGAGAGAGAGAGAGAGGGAGAGAAAGAGGGAGAGAGAGAGAGAGGGGGAGAGAGAGAGAGGAGGGGGATGAAGAGGGACAGAGAAAACACAGGAAGAGAGAAAGGAGAGAGGGGGGAGTGGTGGAGTAGGAGAGGAGAGAGAGAGGGGGGGGGGGGTTAGACGAGTGTGTGACACGAGCATGTCAGCAGCTTTCACGTCTCTAAACGTAACAAAGTGACGAGCGAGTTATTAGACAGATCAGCGCAGAGTCGGTGCTCCTGCCTCTGGCGTGCTGCCACCTCGGATTACTGACGCCCGCAAACCTCACTGTCTCACTGCTTTGCTGTCTCACTGCCACTCTGTCTCACTCTCTCACAGACTCCTTCCTTCCACCAGCATGAGAGTGAAAGAAAAGAAGTGAAAGTGCCGCAACAACAAGCGTGTTTTTGCCTCACTCTGTTCACCTGTTCATCCTCACCGACACTCAACTCACGTGAGCACCTGACCTCCACACGTGAGCACCTGACCTCCGCATTTGAGCACCTGACCTCCACACGTGAGCACCTGACCTCCGCATTTGAGCACCTGACCTCCACACGTGAGCACCAGAAAACAGTGTGATCAGACCATGCCGCTGTCCAGTTCACAGATTAACGTCTGTTCTCACGCTCACTCTGCCAGTCGTTTTATTTAATTTTCTTTCACCTCCTGATTAGACTGATCAATGACCTCGTTGCAGGAGAGGGGCGGAGCTTAAAACAACGTTTGATCTGTTCATTTTGAATGTATTTCTTCATAGCAAACTTCTTTCTTTCGCACGTTTTACGAAGTTGAGGTGAATTTGATGAAAAATCCCAATATTTTCCGGTCTGTGTGAACGAAGATGGTAAAGTGACGTATTTTGTGAAATTTTAATGGTGGTAACGTGACGTTTATCCTGAAACAGAGTGGGAGTCGTCCTGACTGGAACAATCCAGGGGAGGTGGAAGGAGCTGTGAGGTTCACGTGGACGCTCCTGAATGTCCCTTAGTTTTGTGGGTGATGTCGATGATGATGATGATGATGATGATGATGACATCACATGCAGGGTTTAAACTGAGCGCTACCTCTCGCTACAGTCATGTGACCTAATACTGCATCTGGATCTGCAGGAAACGTGTTTAAACACGTGATGGGGTTCGTCCTCATGCTCCGCCTCGTCAGAGTGGATACACAACTCTCAGTTTTCTGCTTTTAGCTCAAAACAAGTGCAAAACCGGACATTTCTGTAAAACACAAAGTTTTATTTTCTTTTTCCTCCGGCGTGACTCTGCCGAGCGACTCTCTCCGGAATAATATTACACATCCCGCTCGCTATAGATGCAAAGTGCAAAAAACCCAAACGTTTGACTAAATCGTTTTTTTTTTTTAAAAATGAAGAAAAAGAAGAAGAAAAAAAAAGTTAAAGGCGTCGATCAGGAGCCTGAAAGCATGCAGCTCCGTCGGCAAAAATCTCACAAGTCGATAAAACGAGTCACAATATTTTTTTTTTTGTTCTCGGGTAAATTTTTTTTCCTTTTGTATTTTATTTGACGTTAATATAAATGAATCAGGCTAGTAAAATGCTACCTCTTGTCACCTACACTTTCAGCTGAAAGACTGAACTGTAACATAAAGAAAAAAACAAAACAAAATAAACAGCAAAAGAAAAAAAAAGAGCAAGTGACCATCAATACAATTGTTTTACACCAAAAAGCCTCTCAGGACGTTATTTACAGATCGAAAGCGTTCATGCTTTAGGTATGTACGGGATTCTTTTTTTTTTCTTCGTAAAGCTATTGTTACACAAATACAACAAGGAGACTTTTTTTTTCTCGTATTATTCTTGTTCTTTTTTTTTTTCAGTTATACCGTTTCTGCAGGCAACAGTCACACGTACAGAGTCTGAGGAACTTCGATGGAGTCGGAACACGAAAGAAAAATCGGAGCGACGGCCGTTTTGGAATCAAGCAAACGGAGAGAGGAAACGTTCCGTCCGAATTCTCCCAAAGAAGAAAGAAAAAAACAAGAAGTCAGAAAGGGAGGCGTGACGTGACGTGACGCGAGAGTATCGTCTGATCGTCACGTGACGGGACCTGCGACACGTCCGGACACCGAAATGCAGGGATGTGGGCGGAGTATGTGGGGAGGAGTGGGTGTGTCTCTGAGGAAGGGGAGGCGGGGCTAGTCGACCATGGAGATGAAGGGTGTGTTTTTGTGCAGGTTGGGGTTCTGACTGTGTCGGTTCCGGCTGCGGACAGACGAGAACATCATGTTGCACCCGGGCACTTTGCACTTGTGCATCTCTCGCAGGTGGACGGTTTTGTAGTGCACTCGCAGCGTCCCTTTGTTGCTGTACATTTTGTGGCAGATGCCGCACAGGATGCCGCCGTTAGCGGCCGCCGACGGTGAGGAGGCGGGGTCGGAGGTCACCAGCCCCACCCCTTCATCTAACCCAGGCCCCGCTTCCTCTCCCTCGCTAACGTCCAGCTCGTCCAGGAGCACGCCCTCGTCGCTGACCTCGTCCGAGTCCCGCGAGGACTGGACGCTGCCGCTGGAGTGGATGCTGGACGCCGTGCTCAGGTCCAGCACTGCATAATCGCCATCGCCGCGGTAGCCATTGCCTAGGGGGGACAAGGGGTCCTCGTGTCGGTGTCCAGAGTAGATTTTGGCCGCTAGCTCGGCACGCATGTCCCGGGGCAGCGGCATGAGCTGGGGGTCGAGGACAAAGTCGTCCAGTTCTTTGGTCAGAAGTTTGCGGTGGAGGTTGATGTTGGAGCTGTGCCTACGGAACAAACAAACAAACAAACAACGTCAACAAAACTGAACAACGCCCACTTTCACACAGATTTATACACTACTGTGAAGATGACGCAGCGCTAATAAATTACACAAAAAACATGAACAGATTATAAAGATAAATAAAGAAAAGGGGGGGATGAGGGGGAGAAATAACGCCATGCTGGACCTAGCTACCGCTAATGCTAACATTTATTAAGCTGATGTGTGTCACTAATGTGTCCATCCTTCCTCTGGCTCATTTCTTGAGGTGATTAATTAGCCGCTAACCTCACAGTCATTCCGATGCTAATCGTGTGCTAACCCTGCAGAGTATCAGGTGTCCTTATGTTGCCAGAGGAAACTGAGGCAGGCTAAAGCGGTTAAGCAGAGAGCTGAGTGCAGTGGCGCTAGCTCAGAGAGCGACTCGCTAACATGTTTAGCCGCTGTCAGCGCGTCTGCTCAAATCCAATTGACTCTTGACTCGATTAAATACTCCAGCACATTGAATGGGAGTTTATCAATTGATTTGAGGTGCCGTAATGCGATAATCGAGAGGAACCGGATAGCGTATTAGCGCCGACTCGGACAGCATTAGTGCATCGACTCCAGCGCCTGGAGGTGGCCTAATCGAGACGCAGCGTTTCGTGTTAGCGCTCGCTTTAATAAAAATGGCCTTTTTCTCCCTGGTGATGGAAGATCACATGACATGCAGCGCCATCGAGTCAAATCGAGTCAGGAGCCATGTCTGATCACACGGGGCAGTGTCTCAAATCCACTTAGAGCCAAAAAACAGCACCGAGCACAAGGACAATCAATGTGTCTCACTGAGAGAGAGGGGGGCAAGAGAGAGAGAGAGAGAGAGAGAGAGAGAGAGAGAGAGAGAGAGAGAGAGAGAGAAAGACAGGGAGAAAGAAAAACAGATAGACAGGCAAAGAGAGAGGGAGAGAAGAAAGAAAAGTAAGAGAAAGACAATGACAGACAGAGATAGACAAAGAAGTAGAGAGAGACAGACAGAGACAGAGAAAAAGAAAGAGAGACAGAGAGAGACAACTAGACAGACAGGACAGACAGCGAGAGACACAGTGAGATATATATAGAGAGACAGACATAAAGACAGAGAGAGAGAGAGAGAGAGAGAGAGAGAGAGAGAGAGAGAGAGAGAGAGAGGTTAAGATGGAGAGTGTAAATCATTAGCATGTGCAGTCAGTTGTAATCTCTGGGAGGTAAAGGGGGTAAAGGAGGTGCAGGAGGTGAAAGAGGGAGCAGCTGGATCGGAAGGTTTGGGGGTCGAAACTGATCGGGTTCCATGCATTAGGGTTCTGAGATGGTGCTGCGGTGCTGCGCGGGTGAAGGCGTGACTGAGAGGCTGATAATGGAGGGTTGGCAGTGTGGAGGAAGAGCTTACCAGCAGTGCCGTGGGTGATGCGTCAAAAAGGGTCCCTTTAATTATTTACCTCCCTATCCGACATTCTCCTGCAAGAAGCAGAAATACATTCAACACAGGGACCCTTTCTGCTGGAACAGGGCCAACGAGGGCC
This sequence comes from Hemibagrus guttatus, assembly GCA_033459395.1. Lineage (NCBI taxonomy): Eukaryota > Metazoa > Chordata > Actinopteri > Siluriformes > Bagridae > Hemibagrus > Hemibagrus guttatus. The sequence goes on from JAUCMX010000002.1 coordinate 32,486,710, forward strand.
CGGGGCCACCAGAGCATCGTCAGCATTCAGCACGGCCCTGAGCACGCTACTCAGTGTGTGTGTGTGTGTGTGTGTGTGTGTGTGTGTGTTACACAGAAAACCTAGAGGGGGAAAAACAGAACGTTTTCCTTGAAAATGTTTTACAGTGTAACTCTAAAAATCATCAGTTCATGAATTTCTGTTTAAACCCAATGCTGTCGATGTTGCTCTAGTGGGCGGGGCCCCCATTAGCATATCTCTCATGTCTCTCATATTAGCATAATCACACCCTCACACTGCTCATAAGCTCTCCTGCAGTGGCTAGCATTTGATGAGCACACACACACACACACACACACACACACACACACACACACATACACTTACATATACAGATTACAGATTAACACAAAACAGTGTTTTTATTTCATTGCTAATTAAAAGGAAACCCAGACCCGTGTGTATGCGTGTGTGTGTGAATTTCCAAAGTTGCTTTTTCCTTCATCAGCGTTAGTCTTTCCGCCTCATTTCCACTACAACTCTGTTCCAGGCTACGAGCATCTCCTCCCCTCCATCTCTCAAACTCCTCCACCTCTCTCACTCGCTCCCTCTCTCCTGGCCTCTAATGTGGCAGCCAAACCAAATTGACAGACTCATCTCAGCCCGAAATACGGAGGCGGTGTCTCCGGAGAGGACATTTCCGAGCTGGGAGAGGAGGAGAGGAAAGAGGAGGTATGGAGTGAGAGGAGGAGTGCGTCACTTAATGCGTCTCGTCCCGGAAAACGTTAATCATCTTTATCCGGTGACGGCCTGCTGCTGGTCCCTCGCTCGCTACAGCACTCGCTATACAAAAGGACGAGGACAACGATGATGATGATGAGGAGGATGATGATGAGGAGGAGGAGGATGAGGAGGAGGAGGATGAGGAGGAGGATGATTAGTGTTATTGTCTTTGTATTAGTTTTATCTCGA
>JAUCMX010000002.1:32492660-32517660 GCA_033459395.1 Hemibagrus guttatus
AAAAAAAACCAAAAAAAAAAACCTGGTCTCCTACATCCAGGTACTGATGAAGGTTCTACATGTTAGGACTTCTACTTCGTCTACGCCCTCGGCAGTGCCACAATAAAAGGTACTAGATCCTTTTGGCTCGCATTTAAAGCTGTATAAATATAAATAAACCCTGGATGGTACCACACTATAAGCTAGACGCTAGAACCCTGGGTTCTTATAGACTACAGTTCCTCTAAGGAAAGATATGAACCCTTGACGTTACTACACTAACAAGTACACTTTACACCCTTTGTCGTTTAGACTACATCCATTGATTTAAAGTGTTAAATGATCTAGTTCCACGCTGAAAGGTAGAGTTTACTAAATCTATTTTTATTCTAGAACTTCTAATCAAAGCCATAAACAATAACAGTACCAGAAGAAACCAGATGCTTGTTATCTGTAGACTACATTTCACCTCATCTATGATAAATACCTAAACTCTTGAACTACGCTTGACGTTAGCACCTTAAAAGTTACACTTTAGTATTTCATAGCTATATATTAATTTTAAGACACTCTCCAAAAACGCTTCTAAATTGTCTGTGCCTGACCTTGGACATCAACACCTCCACCTGCCCGTCAGCGCAGGTATATTCTGAGGTCTGCGCTGCAAAGAACGTGTTGCCGACTTGCAGGAAATGTGTTAATGAATGCGGCGGTTTGACAGGTCGCAGCCTCTGCTAATAAATGTAGCTTACCTGCATGACAGGTAAGCAGCCTGAAGTAACCCGACCTCTCGGTGTATTAAATTAAATAAGCGTGAACTGACACCACTGACACTGGTAATTCTGCATTTTAGCAAGACAGGCAAGGCATAGCACATGGAGTAGCAGTTACCACGTCATTAGCAGGATAATAATTATTCTCCCACCCCCTGTGAGTCGGAGATGAAGATCTTCATGTGGAGCAATTAACTTTTATCTAATGAGAAAATAGGGCATGATGGGACTAACTTACCTGTAAGCTATGTGAGGTAAGTGTGAGCGCCTACAGATTTAATTACGTATATAATAAGCAAGTCATTAGCAGCAGGAATAGGACAGCATCTAACGTTAGTTTGAGCCTTGTGAATTGTTAAGTCTGAGGTAGGAGTACATGAAACGTCTCACCTGTCTCGGCTTCGTCGGGAAGGGAAAGCAGCATTGCATCCGGCCACCGTGCAGACGTGCATCTCTTTTAGGTGCACATTTTTGTAGTGCAGTTTGACACTGTAGGAGCTCTTGAAGCTCTTCTTGCAGACGTAGCAGATTTTAGGGTCAGGGCTGGAGCAGAGATCGCCCTCTGGAGACTGGGAGTGAAATTTTGGCGAACTCGATTCGTAACCCATGGAGGAGATGAAGCTCTCATGCAAGGCGGCCATACTCGCGGCAGCGGCGGCTGCGGCGGCCATTCCACCATTGTACAGGTTGTACTGCCCCATGCAGAACATGTCATAGGTAGGATCGTTGAGTTCTTCTTTGACTTTGATGACCGGTTGATGTGGGGACGGTGAGATGCATCTCTTTTCTTCCATCTCTTTATGGAAGTGTCCATCTTCTTCTCTGTCATCCTTTTCTTTGTCCATGTTTCTCCTGGAGGCATGGTGATGCTCTTCAGCGTCCATGGGCTCATCGCGGTAGAACATCTTGGACTCAGAAGTCTCTGACTCATTCTCAAAGTCACGCTCATGGTCCTGGTCCTCGGAGGTGAAGCTGTCCATGCAGCGTAGCTCACTGGTGCCTTCCGTCATCTCATCCTGGGAGGGCGACTGATGCCCGCTGCTGCTATTGTTGTTGTTGTTGCAGTTTCCGTTGATATTATTGTGGAGGTGAGATGCAGGGTGACGATGATGGCAACTGTCATCATCATTGTCGTCGTCTTTGTCATCATAATCCTCCGGTACCTCTCGGTCTTTCTCGATCTTGACAGGCATGCTGGACTTGCGAGGTTTCTTCTTGGGCATAGGGTCAATGGTAATGGGTTCTGGAGCACTTGAGGTGGTGGAAAGGTGGTGAGACAAAGTTCCCGTCTCAGACATGTGGCTATTGTTGGAGCCAGCAGCTAAGATCTGCTGCTGTTGGTCCATGATGGAGGTGCTGTTGGTGGTAGTGGGTAAAATCGGACTGGTGGGAAGGGACACCGGAGGGCTCACAATGTCAGCAGGAGAAAGCAAGTTGCGGTAGAAAGGTGGTATGGGTTGTACCGGCTGCACAGACTTCAGGGACGGGAAGACCAGAGGACTCTGAAGGGGGGACTGCATCATTGGATCAAGAGGAGGAGTTGCAAAGCCTAGCGGAGGCCGTCCAGGACTCGTCAGAGTAAATACGCTCTTGGTACTGGAGATGACCGGGGTGGCTGATCCGGAAGTCGAGCGAATGAGGTCCTTATCTCGGTTGTTTCTCAGCATAGGCATATGGAGGCGAGGGTTGGGATTGGCGCTGTGGCGATTGCGGCTACGCAGGGAGCTGAAGACCATGTTGCACCCCTCAATCGTGCAGCGATGCTTGATCTTCAGGTGTACAGCATTATAGTGGATCTTCAGAGTGCCCTTGTCATAGAAGGTCTTGCCACAGGCATTGCAGCAGACACGACCCTTGCGTGATGGAGTAGCCATGCGACGCATACGCTGCATCTTGGAAGAGAAGGAAGAGTGAAGGTTCTTTGACTGCTCGATTTTCACAAAGTGGTGGTCATTTACAGCATTGTTCTGGGGCTGCTGCTGTTGTTGGATCTGCTGTTGCTGCTGTGTTTGCTGTTGTTGGACTTGCTGTGCAGATGGGGTTGTTGTGATAGGTGATGATCCATTAGGTTCCGTCTTGGGCTCAATGGAATTGGGAATGGTCCCTATGGCGCCTCGGTTTGGACTCTGGCTGTTTCGGAAAGGCGACAGAGACACTTCTGACTCACTGCTCTCGACTGGTTCACTCTGATTGGAAAGGTTCGGCTCTCGGAGCCTCAGAGCCGCTTGGTCTAAGTTCAGCCCGTTAGGTGGCAGCCCCAACATGGGAGCCGAGACAGGATTGATGTACTGGAAGGGCAGCAGGAAAGCCAAACTGTTGGAGATGTTTTCAAAATGATGGATACTAGAAGGGCTGCTGTTCTCCAAGTGTGTAAGGAGGCCAGGACTGCGAGTGCGATTGTTGCTTTCAATAAAAGTCCGGATGCCGGAGTCGGCCTTTGAAGAGGGCACCGTGACCGCTTGGCCTTCCTTCTCCTGGATCGCCATGAGCTCCACGATGGATTTGGTCTCTCCGAAGCGCAGAAACTGCTGCAGGGTAATGATCTCCTCTTCACGGGACATGATGGTCCAGCGGTCCAGCACCTTGCCTGCAGCATCCTAGAGGCCATATCAAAGAAAGAGAGAGGAAAAAAAGACAAACACACAAAAAAATTATTGATTCTGCATAATAACGGCAGTCTGAGGAGGAGGAAAAGGGTCGAATATTTGTTAGCGAGAAGAAATTCCCCTGGAGCAACTGCAAAGACCGATAATGGGGGATTTACTCTGAATCTCCGCAGCAGTTCCTCTCCTGCACATTTAATCAACCGGCCAAATGTAGACGTTAACCTGTTTAAAATGTAAATACTTTTAGCAAAACCATGCTAAAATCTGTGAAATTATATTTTAAGAAAAAATATTTTATACTGTATGTCTTCTACACTACATTCAGTCCTTTTTAAAATCTGAGAGATGGAAGACAAATGTGAAAAAAATAAAAATAATTCCTTTTGTCTCTGTTTTGTTGTAAAGCTGGGACACGCCGGCGGTGTTACGAGCACGTGGAGGCGAAACAGACACAGCTCTATAAACGCTCTAAATGAATTTAATGTGACGTTGACATATTGGCTGTTTTAAAAATATTTCATTTTTGACATCTGGTAAAAACGACTGCATCAGCATCATCGTTTTATTTTATTTTTTTATTCCACTTCACTTGGTGCGTTATTTTGCATAAAATATTTTTTGCTTGTTTTATTTTAATTTTCTTTTTCATTTTAGACCCCCCCCCCCCCCACACACACACACACTCTATCAGGTGACAGTTAAAAAAAAACCCTTTAATGACACCAGCGCTGACATACTTTCACTTCATTTTCACTTATTTCCTGTTTTATAATTTAAATCATGTCTCCTATTTTGGAAAGGTGGGCCGGAACCGGTGGGGTAAAAAAATTAAATAAAAAAACATCTCGTCTCAGAGTAAGCGATGTTGAACATAAAAATAAGGAATCTCATGTTTATTTAAGCATGTCTTTGAAGAAGCCTTGGAGGTGACAGCGATCTTGCATTACATTCATTAGCGAGGTTTGAGGATGAGTATTTACCCAGCTTTATGTTAATGGAGTTTAAAGGACGCGCGTCTTGCGTCAGATTAAATATTAATGAAGGGAATACTTTGGTGTCAACTGGATGAAAAAAAAGATATAGTAATAGCATTTTGGCTTCTGGGGGGGGGGGGGGGGGGGATGAGGGGATGGGGCAACGAGGCGAGCAGCAATGTACTGTAAAGAGAAAAAAAATCGTGGACGGATCCCAAACAGGCCTCGGATTTTCTTTCACGCCGCTAGAAGCGTGGGAAAGAAGTTTCCATGTTGAGAAAGCGTTATTGCTCCGGGAGGAGGAATAAGCACCACTTCCAGGGAGCTTTCTCTCCTTCTCTCTCTCTCTCTCTCTCTCTCTCTTTTTTTCTCTCTGTCCTTGGCCCGTGTTTTAGGAGGTGGTGTTATTAACCGCTGAAAAATAAAACGGTTCGAGTTTTGCACACTTGGCCACTGTCAGACGCTGAGACATGGCAAGGGACTCTGGGAAAAGAATCTTGGCAGGGTGGAATCTCTAGATTTGCGGTCAGGAGTGGAACTGCGATGAGATGCGCAAAAAAATAATAATAATACAACCGTTTATGTATTTACGTATTTATTTATTTATTTATTTATTTTATTTTTTCTGCCCTTTCTGGTGCCCTGAATGCCACAACATGGCATTTAAAATCCGTACAGTCTCTCCGGAGGACGCGAAACGGCAAACTGTGCATTTTTTATTCACTAAAGCTCTGAGTTTATATATAAATTTATTTATTTATTTATTTATTTGAATTTGTTAGCTTTCACTAACAGAATCGTCACGCCGTATATATTTTCAAGAAGAAATGAAAATAACACACACACAGACACACACACACAAACCAGAGAGATGAAATAAAACCTGGTTTTCTGGGACTCAGACGTCTGGCCTCTACTGGAAGTGTTTTAAACTCCTGGTGCATTGAAACGGCCATAAAAGCTACGATGCAATAAGTGCGCTACTGTGATCCCGCTGTGCTGCTACGAGTGGGCGTGCGAGAGGCACAAAGACAAGGAGAGAGAGAGTGAGAGAGAGAGAGAACGAGAGAGAGAGAGTTCTCATAAATGATCCAGTTTACTCAGCTAAGGGCCTCCGAGACTCCCAAGTCCCAGAGAAAGGTGACATCAAGGGAGCGACGCTCGCTCTGACGACAATTAGACACGACGCGAGAGCCGTCTAGCCGTTCTGCTAGGATCTATAAATGATAAATGGCAACCGAGGAGTTTAAGAGCCGTAAAAAAAAACCAACAGAACCGGGAAAAAAATGGGGTCTTTAAGGTGAGCTGGGAATAAATGTTTAAAGAGAGATGGAGAAGTAAGAAGGAAAAAAAACGAGAGGAGAGGGAATAGAGAGAAAAAAAAGGAAGAGAGGGATTCTTGGGAGATGGCACGTCGAGGCTCGGCGGTCACAGGGGTGTTTGTGTGTTAAATATACATTAAAAAAACTTTCGACGCTTTCATTCTGTGTGCGAAAGCGAGTTTAGCCCGAGGTAAGACTTTAAATTTCAGCCTCCGCTCTATTATGCTATCCATCGCTGGCCGCTCTGAAATTTCCATTTCATTTCATATCAAGAAAGAAACGAGGAAAAAAATGAAAAAGTGAATTTTTAGATAAGAACATTTTCAAAAGTGCATGAGAATTCATTTCTAATGGTTTATCTGTTACAGTCCTTATGTTCTGTCTCTCTCTCTCTCTCACACACACACACACACACACACACACACACACACACCAAAAAAGGACATGCGGCAATAAAGAATGACAACATCAGCTCTAGCGCTAATTCTCTATATTTGTGTTACAGTGTAAATAGGTTGTGAGGAGCCATTACAATGTGTGTGTGTGTGTGTGGGTGTGTGTGTGTGTGTGTCCACAGCTGGAAAGCAGCTCTAAGCAGGCTGATCCTAATCAGAGATCACACACTCGTTCATCACTGCGACTCTGCTGCTATCAGCACTCGGCCTGCTATTACGCACCGAGTGAAAGGATTAAACACACACACACACACACACACACACACACACAGTCCCGGCTTAAAACTGCAGGAGGCTCATGACAGAAGAATGGTGTGTCTGCGCTGACTTTTTTTTCTTTCAGTAAAAAAGGAAAAAAGAAACTAGCATTTAAAATGTCACACATGCTAACAGAAGTTAGCTTTTTTTATGCTAATTCTATAATTAAAAACATTTTTAAAAAAGTATAAACATCATGAAGATGACATTCAGGTCATTTTAAGCTGAGAAAACAAAGATGAAGATGAATTTAAAAAAAGATTCAGTTGAAAGAAGAAAGAGTGAAATGCTAACTAGCTGCTTTGCTACATTACTAGCTCACGAATAGCCACGTTAGCATGTTTGGAATATTCTTTCCCGCTTGTTTATTTTTTATTTAAATGAGAACAATGTGCTGAATTTTGATACAAAAGATTTTGAATCTTATTTGAGTTTAAAAAAAAAATAGGTGAAGGAGAAGCAGAAGGTGGAGGAAAAGGTGAAAAAGATTTGGAAGAGAAGGTGGTGGAGATATGCATGAGGAATTGAGAAGAAGGCGGAGGGGTCACCTCTAGTGCGAGTCGTGACAGGAGGAGAGGTGAAGGAGATTTTAGGAGAAGGTGGAGGAAAATGTGGAGGAGAAAGTAGAGGAGATTTGGAGGAAATAGTACAGAAGAAATTGGAGGAGAAGGGGGAGGAGATATATATGAGGTTTTGAGGAGAAGGTGGAGGAGAAGATGAAGGTGATCTGAAGAAGATTTAAAGGAGATTTTGAGAAGAAGGTGGAGGAAAATGTGGAGAAGAAAGTGGAGGAGATTTGGAGGAGAAGGTGAACAAGAAGGTGGTGGAGATGTGGAGAAGACGGTGGAGGAAAAGGTGGAGGAGAAGAAGGAAGAGATTTGGAGGAGTAAGTGGTGGAGAAGGTGGTGGAGATTTTTTAGGAGAAGGTGGATGAAAGGTGGAGGAGACAATGGAGGAGAAGGTGGAGGAAACGATGGAGGAGAAGGTGGAGGAGATTTGGAAAAGATTTTGAGGAGAATGTGGAGGAAAATGTGTAGGAGAAAGTGTTGGAGAAGGTTGAGTAAAAGGTGTAGGGAAAGATGGAGGAGAAGGTAGAGAAGAAGGTAGAGAAGGTGGAGCTTGTGGAGGTGTGTTTCCATCAGTGTTGCTTAGAATGAGATAAAGAGGAGCTGGAGTGAGGTATTAGTGACAGTTGGAGTTGTGTAAACACCTCAGGGTGAGGGTGATGGAGTTAAACAGTCGGAGCTGTTTCTCGGAAAGCCGCGTCCACACACAGGAAAGGAATGTCCTTATTTTAATACGGAGTTATTTACATTGCAGTTAGAGCCGGTGACCGTAGCGTACTTTTTAAACAAACTGGACACGCCAAGCATCACTTAGGAGCTTATCGCGTGTTCCTTCCTCAGCCCAGAGAACCAGCGACGGCTTTTTGGCTGCAACATTCTGGTGTGAGGCTCTGAGGGCGTCCAGCTGTCACGACACGGGTCACACACACACACACACACACACACACTCATATCCACTTCTCCAGATCTCTGAGACTCGCAGAAACTCGAGCTCGCGTGAGCAAACGTACCACGCAATCAAGACCGACTGCAGTTTCTCGCTGGCTGGAGAAACATCATGTGCTTTTAGTTACGTCTGAGAAACTTCTCAATATCGCGACTTCCCTCCATTTCAAATGTTTCATCTGGAACAGAACCAAACATCAAACTCGACCCCGTAGCGTATATTAGATTTCTACACGGCCACACCGGTGCCAAAACTTTTATCACGCTTTACAGTGTGTTCGTGATTTCATATCTGTGTTCGTCTCGGGTCGCTTTCACTCTGAGAAGAAGAACGCTCCTTCAAACGAATCCAAGCGCTTCGTCCTGCTGAGGTCCAATCAGGAACAGAGATCGGATGAGGAGTGAGGATGAGGTGAAAATATGATGTAAGGAGGAAATGAGAAAATGAGAAAAGATTATATAAATGAGATAATTAGATGATGTGAGATGAACGAAATGACAAAATAAGATAATATACTGACACGATCACATCACACAAGATAATATGAGGTGATTCATATGAGATTAGATTATATACACCATGATATAATAATAACAATAATAATAATAATAATAATAATAATAATAATAATAATAATAATAATGAGATAATGCTATTCAATATATATATGAGATAGTATTCTATATAAACTGAGATAACATGTTAAGATAAAATGGGAGGGTGATGTGAGGAGGTTATAACAATAAGATGAGATAAAATAAGAGGATACAATATAATGAGATTGAAGATAAAGTTTTTTTTAAATGAGATCAAATGAGGTAAGAGTTTATAAGATGAGATAAAATGAGGTAAGAGTTTATAAGATGAGATAAAATGAGGTAAAGTTTATAAGATGAGATAAAATGAGGTAAAAGTTTATAAGATGAGATAAAATGAGGTAAAAGTTTATAAGATGAGATAAAATGAGGTAAGAGTTTATAAGATGAGATAAAATGAGGTAAGAGTTTATAAGATGAGATAAAATGAGGTAAGAGTTTATAAGATGAGATAAAATGAGGTAAAAGTTTATAAGATGAGATAAAATGAGGTAAGAGTTTATAAGATGAGATAAAATGAGGTAAGAGTTTATAAGATGAGATAAAATGAGGTAAGAGTTTATAAGATGAGATAAAATGAGGTAAAAGTTTATAAGATGAGATAAAATGAGGTAAGAGTTTATAAGATGAGATAAAATGAGGTAAGAGTTTATAAGATGAGATAAAATGAGGTAAGAGTTTATAAGATGAGATAAAATGAGGTAAGAGTTTATAAGATGAGATAAAATGAGGTAAAAGTTTATAAGATGAGATAAAATGAGGTAAGAGTTTATAAGATGAGATAAAATGAGGTAAGAGTTTATAAGATGAGGTAAAAGTTTATAAATTGAGATAAGATGCAGGTAGAAGATGAATTGAGAAGATGTACACTGAGATACGATTAGAGGAATTGAGATAAAATGAGAAGATACAATAAGATGAGATGGAAGAAGATAAAATAAAGTGAGATAAGAGACAATAAAGAGAAATGAGATGATGCGAGGAGATAAAATGAAATAATCCCTAAAGCCCTTAGCTGTCTCCTGTCTCAGTTTATGCCACTTTGGATAAAGATTAAAAAGGAGTGAAGATGAAGATGAGACTGTAATCGTCTCCTGGAGATGACGAATAAAAAACCTCAGGAACTGACTTGAAGAAATAAAAACCCTGCGCTCGCTGTCCAGCTCCATAACTCCTGCTTTTTATTCAGAACACGTGCTCGAGACATCTGTGTGAGTGTGGAACCTGCCGTTAGAAGCTCTTTGTTTAGAGGAACTCATCTCACAATTAGCTTAATGTGCTTTTCTTTTTTATATGAACCGCCCCTCCTCCTGCCCCTGCCCCCTCCCCTCATCGCCGCCTCTCAGTTTCCCTTAGAAACCTCATTACTTCCCCCCCCACCCGTCCCCCGGTGCTAAGACGGATTAGCTTGTCACCGCGGTCCCGTACAGGACGTCTCTGAATCGCTGTCTGTGAGGTTAATGACAATTATCCAATAATTACACCGCTGTAAGTCGTCAGCGTCCATGCTATCTATTCCTCTGTGTGTGTGTGTGTGTGTGTGTGCGCCACTGTGTCACCCCGAAATGGAGCCGGTGACGGGGGGTATTTATCTCTCGGCGGCCCCCGTAATGGCACCGTGGGCTTGTAAACGATCGGCGAGGGGAGCTGCAGCGGAGGAGAGCGATGATCCAGCTTTGTGTCAGCAAGAACAAAGACGACAATTACACAATTAGCGTGACGGCGTATTAGCATCGGCGGGGTTAGCCGCTTATGATCGAGTCATTAAGGGGAAAATATACATCATGGTGAAGGTGTTGTTATTTACACTGTCGTGTGTGTTTATGAGGGGTTTGTGTGTACTTACTGCAGCACACTGACATGATTTACACACAGAATCAAGCGAAATAACACCCCAGTGTAGCTTTAATGAATATGCATGAGGGGGTGGAGTCAATGCAAATCAGACAACTCACAAATTTGAGTCTACACTACGAAGTTACACCTTAGTGCAATAATGAGAATGGGTGTGTAATTGTGTTATTGTGTAGTGTTTTGCAGGGTAGTGCTGTGTTATTGCGTAGTGTAATTTTGTGAGTTATTGTGTGTTGTGTATTATTGCATAGTGTAATTTTGTGAGTTATTGTGTGTTGTGTATTATTGCATAGTGTAATTTTGTGAGCTATTATGTGTTACTGTGTGATGTGTGTTATTGCATAGTGTAATTTTGTGTTATTATGTGTTACTGTGTGATGTGTGTTATTGCATAGTGTAATTTTGTGAGTTATTGTGTGTTGTGTGTTATTGCATAGTGTAATTTTGTGAGTTATTGTGTGTTGTGTATTATTGCATAGAGTAATTTTGTGAGTTATTGTGTGTTGTGTATTATGGCATAGTGTAATTTTGTGAGTTATTGTGTGTTGTGTATTATTGCATAGTGTAATTTTGTGAGTTATTGTGTGTTGTGTATTATTGCATAGTGTAATTTTGTGAGTTATTGTGTGTTGTGTGTTATTGCATAGTGTAATTTTGTGAGTTATTGTGTGTTGTGTATTATTGCATAGTGTAATTTTGTGAGCTATTATGTGTTACTGTGTGATGTGTGTTATTGCATAGTGTAATTTTGTGAGTTATTGTGTGTTATTGCATAGTGTAATTTTGTGAGTTATTGTGTGTTATTGCATAGTGTAATTTTGTGAGTTATTGTGTGTTATTGCATAGTGTAATTTTGTGAGTTATTGTGTATTGTGTATTAGTGCATAGTGTAATTTTGTGAGTTATTGTGTGTTATTGCATAGTGTAATTTTGTGAGGTATTGTGTGTTATTGCATAGTGTAATTTTGTGAGTTATTGTGTGTTGTGTGCTATTGCATAGTGTAATTTTGTGAGTTATTGTGTGTTATTGCATAGTGTAATTTTGTGAGCTATTATGTGTTGTGTATTATTGCATAGTGTAATTTTGTGAGTTATTGTGTGTTGTGTATTATTGCATAGTGTAATTTTGTGAGTTATTGTGTGTTGTGTGTTATTGCATAGTGTAATTTTGTGAGTTATTGTGTATTACATAGTGTAATTTTGTGAGTTATTGTGTGTTGTGTGTTATTGCATAGTGTAATTTTGTGAGTTATTGTGTGTTGTGTGTTATTGCATAGTGTAATTTTGTGAGTTATTGTGTATTATTGCATAGTGTAATTTTGTGAGTTATTGTGTTGTTGCATAGTGTAATTTTGTGAGTTATTGTGTTGTTGCATAGTGTAATTTTGTGAGTTATTGTGTGTTGTGTGTTATTGCATAGTGTAATTTTGTGAGTTATTTTGTGTTGTGTGTTATTACATAGTGTAATTTTGTGAGTTATTGTGTGTTATTACATAGTGTAATTTTGTGAGTTATTGTGTGTTATTGCATAGTGTAATTTTGTGTGTTATTGTGTGTTGTGTGTTATTGCATAGTGTAATTTTGTGAGTTATTGTGTGTTATTACATAGTGTAATTTTGTGAGTTATTGTGTGTTGTGTGTTATTGCATAGTGTAATTTTGTGAGTTATTGTGTGTTGTGTGTTATTGCATAGTGTAATTTTGTGAGTTATTGTGTGTTATTGCATAGTGTAATTTTGTGAGTTATTTTGTGTTGTGTGTTATTGCATAGTGTAATTTTGTGAGTTATTGTGTGTTATTACATAGTGTAATTTTGTGAGTTATTGTGTGTTATTGCATAGTGTAATTTTGTGTGTTATTGTGTTGTTGCATAGTGTAATTTTGTGAGTTATTGTGTGTTGTGTGTTATTGCATAGTGTAATTTTGTGAGTTATTGTGTGTTGTGTATTATTGCATAGTGTAATTTTGTGAGTTATTGTGTGTTGTGTATTATTGCATAGTGTAATTTTGTGAGTTATTTTGTGTTGTGTGTTATTGCATAGTGTAATTTTGTGAGTTATTGTGTGTTATTACATAGTGTAATTTTGTGAGTTATTGTGTGTTATTGCATAGTGTAATTTTGTGTGTTATTGTGTGTTGTGTGTTATTGCATAGTGTAATTTTGTGAGTTATTGTGTGTTGTGTGTTATTGCATAGTGTAATTTTGTGAGTTATTGTGTGTTGTGTATTATTGCATAGTGTAATTTTGTGAGTTATTGTGTGTTGTGTGTTATTGCATAGTGTAATTTTGTGAGTTATTGTGTGTTGTGTGTTATTGCATAGTGTAATTTTGTGAGTTATTGTGTGCTGTGTATTATTGCATAGTGTAATTTTGTGAGTTATTGTGTGTTGTGTATTATTGCATAGTGTAATTTTGTGAGTTATTGTGTGTTGTGTGTTATTGCGTAGTGTAATTTTGAGTTATTGTGTGTTGTGTATTATTGCATAGTGTAATTTTGTGAGTTATTGTGTGTTATTGCATAGTGTAATTTTGTGAATTATTGTGTGTTATTGCATAGTGTAATTTTGTGAGTTATTGTGTGTTGTGTATTATTGCATAGTGTAATTTTGTGAGCTATTGTGTGTTGTGTGTTATTGCATAGTGTAATTTTGTGAGTTATTTTGTGTTGTGTGTTATTGCATAGTGTAATTTTGTGAGTTATTGTGTGTTATTACATAGTGTAATTTTGTGAGTTATTGTGTGTTATTGCATAGTGTAATTTTGTGTGTTATTGTGTGTTGTGTATTATTGCATAGTGTAATTTTGTGAGTTATTTTTTTTTTTTTTTTTTTTTTTTTTTTTTTTTTTTTTTTTTTTTTTTTTTTCCTGTGTATGTGTGTTATTGCATAGTGTAATTTTGTGAGTTATTGTGTGTTATTGCATAGTGTAATTTTGTGAGTTATTGTGTGTATTGCATAGTGTAATTTTGTGAGTTATTGTGTGTATTGCATAGTGTAATTTTGTGAGTTATTTGTTTGTGTTTATGCATAGTGTAATTTTGTGAGTTATTGTGTGTTATTCATAGTGTAATTTTGTGATTATTGTGTGTTATTGCATAGTGTAATTTTGTGGTTATTGTGTGTTGTGTGTATTGCATAGTGTAATTTTGTGAGTTATTGTGTGTTATTGCATAGTGTAATTTTGTGAGTATTTGTGTTGTGTATTATTGCATAGTGTAATTTTGTGAGTTATTGTGTGTTGTGTTTATTGCATAGTGTAATTTTGTGAGTTATTGTGTGTTGTGTGTTATTGCATAGTGTAATTTTGTGAGTTATTGTGTATTACATAGTGTAATTTTGTGAGTTATTGTGTGTTGTGTTTATTGCATAGTGTAATTTTGTGAGTTATTGTGTGTTGTGTGTTATTGCTAGTGTAATTTGAGTTATTGTGTTTATTGCATAGTGTAATTTTGTGAGTTATGTGTTTTGCATAGTGTAATTTTGTGATTATGTGTTTTGCATAGTGTAATTTTGTGAGTTATTGTGTGTTGTGTGTTATTGCATAGTGTAATTTTGTGAGTTATTTTGTGTTGTGTGTTATTCATAGTGTAATTTTGTGAGTTATTGTGTGTTATTACATAGTGTAATTTTGTGAGTTATTGTGTGTTATTGCATAGTGTAATTTTGTGTGTTATTGTGTGTTGTGTTTATTGCATAGTGTAATTTTGTGAGTTATTGTGTGTTATTCATAGTGTAATTTTGTGAGTTATTGTGTGTTGTGTTTATTGCATAGTGTAATTTTGTGAGTTATTGTGTGTTGTGTGTTATTGCATAGTGTAATTTTGTGAGTTATTGTGTGTGTGTTTATTGCATAGTGTAATTTTGTGAGTTATTGTGTGTGTGTATTATTGCATAGTGTAATTTTGTGAGTTATTGTGTGTTGTGTTTATTGCTAGTGTAATTTGAGTTATTGTGTGTTGTGTTTATTGCATAGTGTAATTTGAGTTATTTGTGTATTGCATAGTGTAATTTTGTGATTATTGTGTGTTATTGCATAGTGTAATTTTGTGAATTTTGTGTGTTATTGCATAGTGAATTTTGTGAGTTATTGTGTGTTGTGTTTATTGCATAGTGTAATTTTGTGAGTATGTGTATTCATAGTGTAATTTTGTGAGTTATTGTGTGTTGTGTTTATTGCATAGTGTAATTTTGTGAGTTATTGTGTGTTGTGTTTATTGCATAGTGTAATTTTGTGAGTATTGTGTATTATTGCATAGTGTAATTTTGTGAGTATTGTGTGTTGTGTTTTTGCATAGTGTAATTTTGTGAGTTATTGTGTTATTGCATAGTGTAATTTTGTGAGTTATTGTGTGTTGTGTGTTATTGCATAGTGTAATTTTGTGAGTTATTGTGTGCTGTGTATTATTGCATAGTGTAATTTTGTGAGTTATTGTGTGTTGTGTATTATTGCATAGTGTAATTTTGTGAGTTATTGTGTGTTGTGTGTTATTGCATAGTGTAATTTTGAGTTATTGTGTGTTGTGTATTATTGCATAGTGTAATTTTGTGAGTTATTGTGTGTTATTGCATAGTGTAATTTTGTGAATTATTGTGTGTTATTGCATAGTGTAATTTTGTGAGTTATTGTGTGTTGTGTATTATTGCATAGTGTAATTTTGTGAGCTATTGTGTGTTATTGCATAGTGTAATTTTGTGAGTTATTGTGTGTTGTGTATTATTGCATAGTGTAATTTTGTGAGTTATTGTGTGTTATTGCATAGTGTAATTTTGTGAGATTTTTATTGTGTGTTATTGCATAGTGTAATTTTGTGAGTTATTGTGTGTTGTGTATTATTGCATAGTGTAATTTTGTGAGTTATTGTGTGTTATTGCATAGTGTAATTTTGTGAGCTATTGTGTGTTGTGTATTATTGCATAGTGTAATTTTGTGAGTTATTGTGTGTTGTGTATTATTGCATAGTGTAATTTTGTGAGTTATTGTGTGTTGTGTGTTATTGCATAGTGTAATTTTGTGAGTTATTGTGTATTACATAGTGTAATTTTGTGAGTTATTGTGTGTTGTGTGTTATTGCATAGTGTAATTTTGTGAGTTATTGTGTGTTGTGTGTTATTGCATAGTGTAATTTTGTGAGTTATTGTGTATTATTGCATAGTGTAATTTTGTGAGTTATTGTGTGTGTATTGCATAGTGTAATTTTGTGAGTTATTGTGTGTGTGTATTGCATAGTGTAATTTTGTGAGTTATTGTGTGTTGTGTGTTATTGCATAGTGTAATTTTGTGAGTTATTGTGTGTTGTGTATTATTACATAGTGTAATTTTGTGAGTTATTGTGTGTTATTACATAGTGTAATTTTGTGAAGTTATTGTGTGTTATTGCATAGTGTAATTTTGTGAGTTATTGTGTGTTGTGTGTTATTGCATAGTGTAATTTTGTGAGTTATTGTGTGTTATTACATAGTGTAATTTTGTGAGTTATTGTGTGTTGTGTGTTATTGCATAGTGTAATTTTGTGAGTTATTGTGTGTTGTGTGTTATTGCATAGTGTAATTTTGTGAGCTATTATGTTTTACTGTGTGATGTGTGTTATTGCATAGTGTAATTTTGTGAGCTATTGTGTGTTGTGTATTATTGCATAGTGTAATTGTGTAATTTTGTGAGTTATTGTGTGTTGTGTATTATTGCATAGTGTAATTTTGTGAGCTTATTGTGTGTATGTGTGTTATTGCATAGTGTAATTTTGTGAGCTATTGTGTGTTGTGTATTATTGCATAGTGTAATTGTGTAATTTTGTGAGTTATTGTGTGTTGTGTATTATTGCATAGTGTAATTTTGTGAGCTATTATGTGTTACTGTGTGATGTGTGTTATTGCATAGTGTAATTTTGTGAGTTATTGTGTGTTGTGTGTTATTGCGTAGTGTAATTTTGAGTTATTGTGTGTTGTGTATTATTGCATAGTGTAATTTTGTGAGTTATTGTGTGTTATTGCATAGTGTAATTTTGTGAATTATTGTGTGTTATTGCATAGTGTAATTTTGTGAGTTATTGTGTGTTGTGTATTATTGCATAGTGTAATTTTGTGAGCTATTGTGTGTTATTGCATAGTGTAATTTTGTGAGTTATTGTGTGTTGTGTATTATTGCATAGTGTAATTTTGTGAGTTATTGTGTGTTGTGTATTATTGCATAGTGTAATTTTGTGAGCTATTATGTGTTACTGTGTGATGTGTGTTATTGCATAGTGTAATTTTGTGAGCTATTGTGTGTTGTGTATTATTGCATAGTGTAATTGTGTAATTTTGTGAGTTATTGTGTGTTGTGTATTATTGCATAGTGTAATTTTGTGAGTTATTGTGTGTTGTGTGTTATTGCATAGTGTAATTTTGAGTTATTGTGTGTTATTGCATAGTGTAATTTTGTGAGTTATTGTGTGTTGTGTGTTATTGCATAGTGTAATTTTGTATGTTATTGTGTGTTGTGTATTATTGCACAGTGTAATTTTGTTATTGTGTGTTATTGATTAGTGTAATTTTGTGAGCTATTGTGTGTTACTGTGTGATGTGTATTATTGTGTGATGTTGTGTGTTATTGCATAGTGTAATTTTGTGGTTTGTGTGTATTGTGTTATTGCATAGTGTATTGTTTATTGTGTGTGTGTTATTGCAAGTGTAATTTTGTTATTGTGTGTTATTGCATAGTGTAATTTTGTGAGCTATTGTGTGTTATTGTGTGATGTGTGTTATTGTGTGATATTTGTTATTGCATAGTGTAATTTTGTGTGTTTGTGTGTTATTGCATAGTGTAATTTTGTGAGCTATTGTGTATTATTGTGTGATGTTTGTTATTGCATAGTGTAATTTTGTGAGCTATTGTGTGTTATTGTGTGATGTGTGTTATTGTGTGATGTTTGTTATTGCATAGTGTAATTTTGTGAGCTATTGTGTGTCATTGTGTGATGTTGTGTGTTACAGTGTGATGTGTGTTATTGCATAGTGTAATATTGTGTGTTATTGTGTGTTATTGTGTGATGTTGTGTATTATTGCATAGTGTTGTGTTGTGTGTCCACCCCAGAACCATGACTCGCTCTGATACCCCCCCGTGTCCTCCCCAGTGTCCCCCCGGACCCGCGGCTCGGCTCGTTATTGATCCGCGGATCTTTCCTGCCCGCCGGACCCCGACACGGACCCCAGTGTGAGTGTATTCACTACATGAAGGCGGGTTAAACAGGAGGCCCCCTGTGATCTGAGCCCGCCTTCAACCCTCCACTTCCTCTGTAGCCTCCCTTCTCTTTTTTTATGTTTTCCACCTTTGAATAATTTAGGAGGGACGTGGCCGGCCTTTTCCAAAGCCCAGCGCCTGCAGCCATGACTTCTGAAAGAGTCTCACCAGAGACTCCATCTGAGGGTCCGGCGAGAGACCAGACGTCCATCTAAAGGAAAAGACACGACCTTTATACACAACACAGCACGATGACCGCGCATGCCATTAACCCTCCTCTAGTGCGCACTACTTAGTGCCCTTGATCCAAAGCCGTCTTTCTAAACAGATAAAAACCCCATTGATGTAGAAACAGGTCATGGAAAAACGTCTTAGTGCTAAAGCTACACTGACAACATCATAATACGGCACGAGGTCACTCAAAACCCTCTCGTCCAGTGACGTAGCGCTAATCCCAAACAAGTCACGCCTTTATGCAAATGGACATTGTGATTAGCTAATCAGAGGAGGGAGAAGACGAGTGGTGAGAAATGTGTCAAATTTGTCATCGTTTTAAAAGTACACGGCATCACTGTTTAACGTTACAGCAGTTAGCTTAGCTAACCAGGATGCTAGCTAGAGTAGTTTACTAGAATTGCTTATTTATGTTAAAAAAATTTAAATCATCATTCGTTATTTCTTCATCAGATTTCGTGAACTCATTTCTTTTTCCTTCAGTTTTATGTGGCTGCTAATCTTTTACTTGCTAGTTTCGTTTTTATTCTCTGTGTTAGATTTCGTTTGCTAGGTTAGCTTTCAGCTTGGTTGCTCTTAGTGGAGTTTTAACTTAGCATTCGCTCCTTAGATCAGATTCCACTTTCTAGATCGGATTCTAATGTCTTTATAAGTTAGCTGTCAGTTGTTAAGTCAGATTTCATTCTCTAGGCTACCAGGATTTTCTCAATAAAATCTCTCCAGATTAGCTTCACTCAACAGCTTTAAGCGCTAGTGCTAGTCAATCTTTACCTCTTTTTTCCATTTAAATTGATATAACAGAGTTTTTTTTTCACTGGTGCAGTAAGTTTTTGAGCTCCAGCACTCGCAGGTCATGTTGGAGTGAAGAGAGATGGGAAGATGAGTGTGTCCAGACCTCGCGGATGAAAAACGACTGTAAATGACTATCCCCCCATCATCCCTGGAGAGGGAAAGAAAGGGAAAGCAGGAGGGATGGATATCTGTGCCGGAATGGACCAGTCTGTTTTCATTTTAGCAGTAAAGAAGAAAGGAGAAAAAAAAGCTGAAGACTTTCTCCATGTGCTGCTCAGTAAAACTCCACACGACCTTCACACCAGCTCCTATTCATCTTCATCATCATCTTATTCTACATAATCTTCATCATCATCATCATCACCACCATCATTATCTTCTTCTTCATCATCATCATCATCTTCTTCATCATCAGAGCTGAACTTCATCTTCACGCCTGTCCTGCATCATGCTAACGCTCTTCAGTGGGAGCTGACTTGATTTTACTGGCGGTTGTCATGGTAACATCAAAAGACCACAAACCTGCATTTTTTAAACACTATTGCGATTCAACAAAAATAAAATGATGCTCAGTTACATAGTTAAGCTAACATTACTTTATCTGTTTCAGGCCGCTAATTAAACATCAAGGGGCGTGGCCCAATATTCTAATGAGCATCCATGACTGACAGCCTTGTGTCTGAGACTCCGCCTACCAAGCACCTTCACTCCTCCTCTAAATGAACTTTTTTGATCAAAGCAGAAAGCACACTTTAGATAAAAGTGGGCGGGATCTGCGACACCAGCCATGTCATTAGGGAAAGTGTTACCTGAGATTAGCCCCGCCCACTGTACACCTGAGGAGTTGTCTGTGTTATATAACAGACAATGTTTTGTTCCAGTGCTGGTTTAAAGAGCGAGTGTTTTGTGGATGTGTGTGAGGTCAGGACCGGGTCTGTGAGACAGATGTGAGGTGTGTGAAGGGTGTGTGTGAGCCTCGCAGGCATCGGGGGAGTGTGTGTGTGTGTGTGTGTGTGTGTGTGTGTGTGTGTGTGTGTGAACCTCCTTCACCATCTTTTATCATTTTCTCATCTCTCCTCTGCATCGGCTTGGCTCGGCTTTACAAAGGTGCATCAACATGTGCTCGTAATTTGCTCCTTGGCTGCAGTGCGACCTCTTTTGTGTGTGTGTGTGTGAGTGTGATCATTTAGAATAATGTGTGTGTCCCCATCTCACACAATAGCGATTACTCCCTCCGTCGCTGTTGAAGTGAAGAGGTGGGAGGGGAAAACGATCTCTGGAGGATTTAGAGGATTTGCTCAGCTGGAAGGAGAACTGAGGAAGCGCTGGACGCCGTGTTCACTCCTGTGTTCTGGCGCTCGGGACCAACATTCTAACGCAAAAAACAGCCACTCGCTTTTTTCCAGATCTTAAAGAAGTGCAGCCAGAAAAATGAAATTCAGTTCTCGTTTCCTGCACAGAAAACAACATCGCGTCAAAAAGTGTGTCCAGTGTGTGACATGTAAAGTGTGTGATGTGTGTGCAGTGTGTGACGTGTGTAAAGTGTGTGCAGTGTGACGTGTATGAAGTGTGTAAAGTGTGTGATGTGTGTGCAGTGTGTGACGTGTGTAAAGTGTGACGTGTATGAAGTGTGTGATGTGTGTGAAGTGTGTAAAGTGTGTAAAGTGTGTGCAGTGTGTGCAGTGTGTGACATGTGTGTGACGTGTGTGATGTGTGTGACGTGTGTGAAGTGTGTGACGTGTGTAAAGTGTGTGCAGTGTGACGTGTATGAAATGTGTGACGTGTGTGCAGTGTGTGACATGTGTGACGTGTAAAGTGTGTGCAGTGTGTGACGTGTAAAGTATGTGCAGTGTGTGATGTGTGTGACGTGTGTGACGTGTGTGAAGTGTGTGATGTGTGTGATGTGTGTGACGTGTGTGACGTGTAAGTGTATGCAGTGTGTGAAGTGTGTGATGTGTGTGACGTGTGTAATGTGTGCAGTGTGTGACGTGTGTGAAGTGTGTGACGTGTAAAGTGTGTGCAGTGTGTGAAGTGTGTGACGTGTGTGCAGTGTGACGTGTGTGCAGTGTGACGTGTGTGCAGTGTGACGTTTGTGCAGTGTGATGTGTGTACAGTGTGTGCAGTGTGACGTGTGTGCAGTGTGACGTGTGTGCAGTGTGACATGTGTGCAGTGTGTGCAGTGTGTAAAGTGTGTGCAGTGTGTAAAGTGTGTGCAGTGTGTGCATTGTGTGCAGTGTGACGTGTGTGCAGTGTGTGCAGTGTGTGCAGTGTGTAAAGTGTGTAAAGTGTGTGCAGTGTGTGCAGTGTGTGAAGTGTGTGCAGTGTGTGCAGTGTGTAAAGTGTGTAAAGTGTGTGCAGTGTGTAAAGTGTGTGCAGTGTGTGAAGTGTGTGCAGTGTGTAAAGTGTGTGCAGTGTGTGAAGTGTGTAAAGTGTGTGCAGTGTGTGAAGTCTGTAAAGTGTGAAGTGTGTGAAGTGTGAAGTGTGTGAAGTGTGTGAAGTCTGTGCAGTGTGTGAAGTGTGTGCAGTGTGTTCAGTGTGTGCAGTGTGTGAAGTGTGTTCAGTGTGTGCAGTGTGTGCAGTGTGTGAAGTGTGTTCAGTGTGTGCAGTGTGTGAAGTGTGTGAAGTCTGTGCAGTGTGTGAAGTCTGTGCAGTGTGTTCAGTGTGTGCAGTGTGTGCAGTGTGTGAAGTGTGTTCAGTGTGTGCAGTGTGTGAAGTGTGTGAAGTCTGTGCAGTGTGTGAAGTCTGTGAAGTGTGTGCAGTGTGTGACGTGTGTAAAGTGTGACGTGTATGAAGTGTGTGACGTGTGTGAAGTGTGTGACGTGTGTGCAGTGTGCAAAGTGTGTGACGTGTAAAGTGTGTGCAGTGTGTGAGTGTGTGATGTGTGTGACGTGTGTGATGTGTGTGACGTGTGTGAAATGTGTGACGTGTAAAGTGTGTGAAGTGTGTGATGTGTGTGCAGTGTGACATGTGTGCAGTGTGTGCAGTGTGCAGTGTGTAAAGTGTGTGCAGTGTGTGCAGTGTGATGTGTGTGCAGTGTGTACAGTGTGTGCAGTGTGCGAAGTGTGTGCAGTGTGTGCAGTGTGTGAAGTGTGTAAAGTGTGTGCAGTGTGTGTAGTGTGTGCAGTGTGTGCAGTGTGTGCAGTGTGTGAAGTGTGTGCAGTGTGTGAAGTGTGTAAAGTGTGTAAAGTGTGTGCAGTGTGTGAAGTCTGTAAATTGTGAAGTGTGTGAAGTGTGTGAAGTCTGTGCAGTGTGTGAAGTGTATGCAGTGTGTGAAGTGTGTGAAGTGTGTTCAGTGTGTGCAGTGTGTGAAGTGTGTGAAGTCTGTGCAGTGTGTGAAGTGTGTGCAGTGTGTGACGTGTAAAGTGTGTGCAGTGTGTGGAGTGTGTGATGTGTGTGACGTGTGTGATGTGTGTGACGTGTGTGAAATGTGTGACGTGTAAAGTGTGTGAAGTGTGTGATGTGTGTGATGTGTGCAGTGTGTGACGTGTGTGAAGTGTGTGACATGTGTGCAGTGTGACGTGTGTGCAGTGTGTGCAGTGTGACGTGTGTGCAGTGTGTAAAGTGTGTGCAGTGTGACGTGTGTGCAGTGTGTGCAGTGTGACGTGTGTGCAGTGTGTGCAGTGTGACGTGTGTGCAGTGTGTAAAGTGTGTGCGGTGTGACATGTGTGCAGTGTGTGCAGTGTGACGTGTGTGCAGTGTGTAAAGTGTGTGCAGTGTGACGTGTGCAGTGTGTAAAGTGTGTGCAGTGTGTGCAGTGTGCAGTGTGTGTAGTGTGTGCAGTGTGTAAAGTGTGTGCAGTGTGTGCAGTGTGTGTAGTGTGTGCAGTGTGTGCAGTGTGTGGAGTGTGTGCAGTGTGTAAAGTGTGTGCAGTGTGTGAAGTGTAAAGTGTGTGCAGTGTGTGCAGTGTAAAGTGTGTGCAGTGTGTGATGTGTGTGATGTGTGTGCAGTGTGTGACGTGTGTGAAGTGTGTGACGTGTGTGACGTGTGTAAAGTGTGTGATGTGTGTGATGTGTGTGACGTGTGTGACGTGTAAAGTGTGTGCAGTGTGTGAAGTGTTTGATGTGTGTGATGTGTGTGATGTGTGCAGTGTGTGACGTGTGTGACGTGTGTGCAGTGTGTGCAGTGTGACGTGTGTACAGTGTGACGTGTGCAGTGTGTAAAGTGTGTGCAGTGTGTGCAGTGTGACGTGTGTGCAGTGTGCGAAGTGTGTGCAGTGTGTGACTGTGTGACGTTTGTGCAGTGTGCGAAGTGTGTGACGTTTGTGTAGTGTGCGAAGTGTGTGAAGTGTGTGCAGTGTGTGCAGTGTGTGAAGTCTGTGCAGTGTGCAGTGTGTGAAGTCTGTGCAGTGTGTGAAGTGTGTGAAGTCTGTGCAGTGTGAAGTGTGTGAAGTGTGTGAAGTCTGTGCAGTGTGTGAAGTGTGTGAAGTCTGTGCAGTGTGCAGTGTGTGAAGTGTGTGAAGTGTGTGAAGTCTGTGCAGTGTGTGAAGTGTGTGAAGTCTGTGCAGTGTGCAGTGTGTGAAGTGTGTGCAGTGTGTGAAGTCTGTGCAGTGTGTGAAGTGTGTGAAGTCTGTGCAGTGTGCAGTGTGTGAAGTGTGTGCAGTGTGTGAAGTCTGTGCAGTGTGTGAAGTGTGTAAAGTCTGTGCAGTGTGCAGTGTGTGAAGTGTGTGCAGTGTGTGAAGTCTGTGCAGTGTGTGAAGTGTGTAAAGTCTGTGCAGTGTGCAGTGTGCAGTGTGTGAAGTGTGTGAAGTCTGTGCAGTGTGTGAAGTGTGTGAAGTCTGTGCAGTGTGTGAAGTGTGTGAAGTGTGTGAAGTCTGTGCAGTGTGCAGTGTGTGAAGTGTGTGCAGTGTGTGAAGTCTGTGCAGTGTGTGAAGTGTGTAAAGTCTGTGCAGTGTGCAGTGTGCAGTGTGTGAAGTGTGTGCAGTGTGTGAAGTGTGTGCAGTGTGTGAAGTGTGTAAAGTCTGTGCAGTGTGCAGTGTGCAGTGTGTGAAGTGTGTGCAGTGTGTGTGAGCTTTAGTTTCAAGAAACTACAAGGCTAATGTTGCTAACAATTAATGGAAGCTTGGGAGCTACCAGTTTAGCATCTCTACACTTTGTTTCAGTTCTGTTTTCAGTTGAATTGATCCTTTAATGTAAGAAACTTCAACATACAGGACACCTCATCACATGATAGAGACAGACAGACAGACAGACAGACAGACAGACAGACAGACAGACAGACAGACAGACAGACAGACAGACAGACAGACAGACAGACAGACAGATAGATAGATAGATAGATAGATAGATAGATAGATAGATAGATAGATAGATAGATAGATATTTTTAACCATAAAAGTCACTGAATGTCCCCACAATGCCAAAACCCATAAATAGCTACACACACACACACCATTAGTGGCTGGTCCTGCTGACGTGTGTGTGTGCGTGTGTGTGTGTGGGTGTGTGTGTGTGTGTGTGTGTGTGTGTGTGTGTGTGAGAATAAGCTAATGGACTCTTTGCTTAATGTGATAACACGCATTATAGACACACTGCCAGGAAGATGGAGCATTAGCCGTGTGTGTGTGTGTGTGTGTGTGTAATAGCATAGACTTGTTCCTGAGACATCACAAACACACACACACACAGTCTACACAATAAATGTAATGAGTATAGGCTGATATTATGTGTGTGTGTGTGTGTGTGTGTGTGTGTGTGTGTGTGATGTCTGTTAGGAGTCACAGTGTGTGTGTGTGTGTGTGTGTGTGTGTGTGTGTGTGTGTGTGTGTGTGTGTGTGTGTGTGTTGGATGTATAGCAGGTTCAACTTTTACTTTTTTCCTTATTGCTAACTGTAAAAATAAACATTATCAGCACACACACACACACACACACACAAGCTGTTTTTGTGTAAGGAGTTCTATTTGTGCACTCTTTAGTCTTTAGACACACAGACAGACATGTTCTGCACATCCCTCCTGACTCTCTCTCTCTCTCTCTCTCTCTCACACACACACACAGCTCTGAAACTCTATAGTCCTCCGCCGGAGTGTGAGCCGTCCCCCGAGGGCGCGCTGCGTCGATGACTCGATGGCTGACCCGAGTGTGTTAGTGCTAACACATCTCTAACTCCAAATTACACACTGTGAGCGAGTGTGTGAATGTGATAAGCATGGATTGACCAGTGACACTGGGATCATGTGACCTGAGGTCATGTGACCGGCCACGAGAAAAGGCCTCTGGGAGTTCACAATGAACTGCTGCGTCTCGCACTCTCTCTCTCTCACTCACTCTCTCTCTTCTCTCTCTCTCTTTCTCTCTCTCACTCTCTCTCTCTCACTCTCTCGCTTCTCTCTCTCTCTCACTCTCTCTCGCTTCTCTCTCTCTCTCTCTGTATCTCTCCCTTCCTCTCTCAATCTTTCTCCTTCATTCCTCTATCTTTCCCTTACTCCTCTC
>JAUCMX010000002.1:32522660-32532159 GCA_033459395.1 Hemibagrus guttatus
GTCTGTCTTCTCTGTTTGTCTGTCTTTCTGCCTGTCTGTCTCTTTGTCTGTCTGTCTGCCCATCTTTCTGCAGGAGACAGAACAAGAGGAAGATCATGCTGTCTGTCTGCCTGCCTGTTTGTCTCCTCTGTCTGTCTGTCTCTCACTCTCTCTGTCTGTCCGTCTGCCTCTCTCTGCCTGTGTGACATTTTCTCTGTCTGCCTCTCTCTCTGTCTGTCTCCCTGTTTGTCTCTTTTTGACCGTCTGACTGTCTCTCTGTCCATCTCTCTCTCTGTCTGTCTGTCTGTCTGTGTCTCTGTCTGTCTAGCTTCCATGCACCTATCTATCCTAGTATATCTGTCTATATCTGTTCATTTTTATCTATATCTATTTCATCTATATATATTTCTATTCATCTATATCTATGTCTGTCCATCTGTCTGTGAGCTCATGAACATGCAAACTGTCTCACTCTCTACAAATAAAGGTGTCTGTCTGTCCATCTGTCTCTCTTTTACTATGTTCATCTGTCTCTCACTGTAGGTACCTGTCTGTCTGTCTTTCTCTGTATTTCTCCTCTTCTCTCTCTCTGTATGTATCTCTCCCCCACTCTCTGTACACATCTGTCTCACTCTCTACAGCTGTAACTGTTACAGTACAGTGCAGTGAGGGTGTGTGTGTGTGTGTGTGTGTGTGTGTGTGTGTGTGTGTGAGGGCATTAGTGCAGCAGCAGCAGCTGGTTTGATTTAGCGGAGTGTGTGTGTGTGTGTGTGTTATTAACTCAACATGACCATAAAGGGGAACCTCGGTTCTCTAAAGCACAATAATGCAGTGAGACGCCCGTCTCACTCACGCTGAGGAACCTTCATCAACACTCAGAGTGAACACACACACCTACACACACACACACACACACACACACACAAGGCTTGACAGAGAGTGTTACACATGAGCTGCGATCATTTCATCAGCTACACACACACACCTCACACATCTCACATACACGCATGCACACACACACACACACACACTGTACATGTGTTACTGTGTACAAAAGTACTGCCACCCCTACATCAATGACAAGAGTCCTGTGTGTGTGTGTGTGTGTGTGTGTGTGTGAAATGTTGCAGATGGTAAGGAAGCATTAAACACTAACACCCGAGTCACCTCCTCACAAACCCCTCAGTAACCACTGACACTCTCACTAGGTGTCAAAGAGACAGCAGCAGCTAACACACACACACACTGTCTGTCTGTCTCTCTGTCTCTCTCACTGTCTGTCTGTCTGTTTCACTGTCTGTATCTCTCACTGCCTGCCTGTCTGCCTCACTGTCTGTAGGTCTGTCTCCCTCAATGTCTGACGGTCTCCCTCACTGTCTGTAGGTCTGTCTGTATCTGTCATTGCCTGTCTGCCTCACTGTCTGTAGGTCTGTCTTCCTCACTGTCTGTCTGTCTGTCTCTCTCACTGTCTTTCTGTCTGTCTGTCTCTCTCTCTCCATCTGTCTGTCTGTCTGTCTCACTGTTTGCCTGCCTGTCTGTCTCTATTTCTGTCTCGTCTGTATACCTGCCTGTCTCTCTATCTGTCTGTCTCTCTTACTGTCTGTCTCTCTTACTGTCTGTCTCTCTCTGCCTATTTTTTCTCCCATTCTGATTTTTTTTCTTTGTCTTTATATTCTATCTATCTATCTATCTATCTATCTATCTATCTATCTATCTATCTATCTATCTATCTATCTATTTTCCAGTCTCATCACACTTCATCCAGTGCCCCCCCCTCCCCCCCTCGTTACACAGGGTTGAGGGGGTGCTTGGTGTCGGCGGTGAAGTGAAGCCAGACCAATTGGTGTGAACGAGGGAAGAAGGGAGCAATGAAGTAAGGAGAGATCCCCGTCCCCTTCCTCCTTCCCCCTGCACCTGCCTGACAGGTCGACCCGTTAATAAAGCCTCTGAACTCTCACGGACCATCACACACACACACACACACACACACACACCCCGCACGCAGTGTATGGAAAGACGAGAGCTGAGAGATGAAGATCCCTCTCCTTAATGAGAGACATGTCTGATTGGTTCTCCCTTTCCGATGAAGTCATAATGTCATCAAAGAGTATCAGCCAATCATACACAAATACACACTCATTATACACACTAAAGTGTTGACACTGCTCAATGAGTGTGTGTGTCTTAGCAGTGCTGATAAACAATCAGCAGCATTAAGTGGACAAGCAAATGGAATCAATTAATTTAATTTTGAAAGATGGATGTAAGAAATGAAGTGTGAAAACACACACACACACACACACACACACACACACACACACAGTAATTAGGCTCAGTTACAGGTTACGTGGTTCCCAGTGGAGGAGGCCCCATGACACTCCATGAGAGAGACCACAGCCACCTGGTGCAGCTCTGCAAGAGGGACCATGTCCCTTTTAACTGGTCTTTTTAGAGAGCAAAAAAGCAAGACTGCTGTTAGAACTCACTCTCTCTCTCTCTCACTCTCTGTTTTTTCTCTCTCTCTCTCTCTCTCTCTCTCTCTCTTCTCTCTCTGTCTCTCTCTCTCTCTCTCTCCTCTCTCTGTTTTTTCTCTTTTCCCTTTTCTTCCCCTCTCTTCTCTTTAGGGCTGTAATGACCAAAGACAACATGACTACTGGAGGGGAGCGAATCGATCTCTCTCTCTCTCTCTCCCCCCCCACACACACACACACACACACACACACACACACACACACACACAGGTTTTAAGGACTATAACCTAAAAAGCACAGCAGGGGGAACAGTTCTGGGAGAGTATGAGTATTTTTGTGTGTGTGTGTGTGTGTGTGTGTGAGAACACTCTTATCTGTGTGCAGATGGTACCAGGCACAGTTCTCACACACACACACTGTTTGATGGAGTTATAGTGCATCCATGGCTGTGTTCTTGTGTCCTATTCTACTGTGCTACAAATAAAAAGTATGACAGATTAACACGATAGCAGTGGATTCACTTTCACACTATTTACTGATGCCGTGTGTGGTTCGGGACGGAGACGATTATTCCTGCCCTCTGACACACCGAGCTTTGAGGTAGGAGTGGATCATTGTAGGAGTCAGTCAGGTCAGGTACACACAGAATTAATTATTTTCTCTAATTAAACAGAGGCAACGACTTCAACGGAAGCACACTCGCTCCTTAATGTCGCTGACCTTGAAGAAAATCCAATTTCCCCCCCATCGACCCGAAGCCGATGACAGTTATCCATAACGCGACGCCTCCATTTCCTCCATCTCAAACTGGAGACATGGAGCGAGAGATGGACAGAAAAAAGAGCGCTGTGTTTGAGGAGCTAATTAAAACACGGCCCGAGACGCTTTGAACTCCGAGCAGAGCACCTCAGCGCTCCGGCCTGCGCCTGCCCGGACACACGGGTGGGAATCCCCCCCAAAGCAGAGACGCAGGAAAAAAGGGAAAGAGAAATGTGCGATGGGAAATGGGGAGAGAGAGAGAGAGAGAGAGAGAGGGAGAGAGGAACGTCATTTAAAAGGGAAAAGTGAGTCATTAATGTGACAGAAATATTCTGTTTCATTGTAGTTACAGAGACGGAGAAATAGAGGAACAGCGGGTCACCTCTGTACCACTCTCTCAGGGATGGAGGGATAGAGAAAAAATGAGAGAGAAGAGAACAAGAGGGAGGAGTAGAAAGTATAATGGAAAAGTAAAACAATATCCAGCCAATAGACAGCAATAGAAAAGAGTGATGAACTACAGAGGGAGAGACTTAGAGGAAAAATATGGATAAGGATAGAGGAGATAAAAAGAGAAGAGAAAAAGTGTAGACAGAGCCAAGAATATATATATACATATATATAAAATATATTCTTTCTTAATATATAAATATATACATTCTGTCAGTTGTGTATCTGAGGTTTTTAAATGTTGAAATTCCTCTATATGATGTCTCACTGCTATGACATCATGGAAATCTTTGATCACATGACTATGAAGGCCATTGATACAATAAGCATTAGCGACTGGTGACATTGAGTCAAAGGGGCGTTTCCGCACGTGAGCAACTTTCATCTGTCCGTCTCAGACAGAGATGTGTGTTAGCAATCATTAACCTCACATCATCAATACCGAGCCATTACAGAGAGAGAGAGAGAGAGAGAGAGAGAGAGAGAGAGAGAGAGAGAGAGAGAAAACAGAGAGAGAGAGAGAGACAGAGAGAGAGAGAGAGAGAAACAGAGAGAGAGAGAGAGACAGAGAGAGAGAGAGAGAGAGTGTCCTTATCTCCAGGAGCACCATTATCATGTCTCTGAATTTGAGATGAGGCGCTCTCAGGCTCGCTAATGTGTTTGTGGCTAAGCGCAGGTTACCGTAAGCGGGTGTGGACGCTTCCCATATGGAGGATCATTACAGCATGCCAGGATGTGACGCTCACTCATCACACACACACTCAACGGTCACAACTGTCCAGGGCTGGGGTGCTAAAACTTTTGCTCATCCAAACAGAGGCGTTTAATTTGATTACAAAGAGACAAAAGACTATCCAGGTGATACAAGTGTGAGAGTGTTGTGTGCAGTGTAAAGGGAGAGCTATCATTTCAGGATATATCGTACAGATTAAGAGTATAGAGTAGGAGTTTTAGAGTATAGTACAGGGGTACAGTGTATTATACATAGGTATAGGGGGGTAAGGGAAAAAGTATAGTGTATTATACAGGAGTATAGTGTAATAGAGTATAGTGTAGTATAGTGTAATAGAGTATAGTGTAATAGAGTATAGTGTATTATACAGGAGTATAGTGTAAGAGAGTATAGTGTATTATACAGGAGTATAGTGTAATAGAATATAGTGTATTATACAGGAGTATAGTGTAATAGAGTATAGTGTAATAGAGTATAGTGTATTATACAGGAGTATAGTGTAATAGAGTATAGTGAAATTTTACAGGAGTATAGTGTAATAGAATATAGTGTATTATACAGGAGTATAGTGTAATAGAGTATAGTGTAATAAGGGGTATAGTGTAATAAGGGGTATAGTGTTAAATATAGTGTAATAAGGGGTATAGTGTAATAAGTATAGTGTATTATACAGGAGTATAGTGTAATAAGTATAGTGTATTATACAGGAGTAAGTGTAATAGAGTATAGTGTATTTACAGGAGTATAGTGTAAAGAGTATAGTGTATTATACAGGAGTATAGTGTAATAAGTATAGTGTATTAACAGGAGTATAGTGTAAAGAGTATAGTGTATTATACAGGAGTATAGTGTAAAGAGTATAGTGTATTAACAGGGGTATAGTGTTTTAAAAGGGTATAGTGTAAAAATAAGGAAAGTATAGTGTAATAAGGGGTATAGTGTAAAAATTTTAGTGTAATAGAGTATAGTGTATTATACAGGGGTATAGTGTAAAGAGTATAGTGTATTATACAGGAGTATAGTGTAAGAGAGTATAGTGTAATAAGGGGTATAGTGTAAAGAGTATAGTGTATTAACAGGAGTATAGTGTAAAGAATATAGTGTATTAACAGGAGTATAGTGTAAGAGAGTATAGTGTATTATACAGGAGTATAGTGTAATAGAGTATAGTGTATTATAGTGAAATAGAGTATAGTGTATTTACAGGAGTATAGTGTAATAGAGTATAGTGTATTATAGTGAAATAGAGTATAGTGTTTTACAGGAGTATAGTGTAAAGAGTATAGTGTATTAAAAGGAGTATAGTGTAATAGAGTATAGTGTATTAAAGGATATAGTGAAAGAGAGTATAGTGTTTTATACAGGAGTATAGTGTAATAGAGTATAGTGTATTATAGTGTAATAGAGTATAGTGTATTATACAGGAGTATAGTGTAATAGAGTATAGTGTATTATAGTGTAGTAGAGTATAGTGTATTATACAGGAGTATAGTGTATAGAGTATAGTGTATTATAGTGTAGTAGAGTATAGTGTATTATACAGGAGTATAGTGTAATAGAGTATAGTGTATTATACAGGAGTATAGTGTAATAGAGTATAGTGTATTATAGTGTAGTAGAGTATAGTGTTTTATACAGGAGTATAGTGTAATAGAGTATAGTGTATTATAGTGTAGTAGAGTATAGTGTATTATACAGGAGTATAGTGTAATAGAGTATAGTGTATTATAGTGTAGTAGAGTATAGTGTATTATACAGGAGTATAGTGTAATAGAGTATAGTGTATTATAGTGTAGTATAGTGTAAAAGAGTATAGTGTAATAGAGTATAGTATAGTGTATAGTGTTTAGTGTAAGGAGGTGTGCGTGATATGTAATGGAACAGAAAACAGATAGTGTGTTTGTGTGTGTGTGTGTGTGTGTGTGTGTGTGTGTGTGTGTGTGTGTGTGTGTTGTAAGCATGTAATATTGTAGCGGATGTTTTTGTGTAGAATGTATGACACATTCCTGATCGATGAGCCGCTGTTGTTTAGAGTGTAACCTGTGCTTTAGCCACAAACACATTAGTGAGTCTGAGAGCAGCTCATATCAAATTCAGAGACATGAGGATAAGCAGAAGAACACACACACACACACGCACACACACACACACACACTGTCTGTGCTGTAATGGTTTAAACCGTATCGATGATCATTAATGACACATATCTGAGATGGATGATGGAGGAAGTTCATTCAGGAGATGCACAGCTTTTTTAGTGTGTGTGTGTGTGTGTGGGGGAGAGAGAGAGAGCGAGAGAGAGAGAGAGAGAGAGAGAGAGAGAGAGAGAGAGAGAGAAAAAACAATTTTGTAGAGAATTTTTTATTAA
Organism: Hemibagrus guttatus; assembly: GCA_033459395.1. NCBI lineage: Eukaryota > Metazoa > Chordata > Actinopteri > Siluriformes > Bagridae > Hemibagrus > Hemibagrus guttatus. The sequence goes on from JAUCMX010000002.1 coordinate 32,529,421, forward strand.
ACGTTTAAGGAGTTTTAGATTAAAGTGTATGATGTCATAAGGACGGTTATAGCCTCTGACCAATCAGAGGCTTGGTCACTCATTAGAGTCGTAATACACTCATTATGATCACACAATACACTTTCCTTTCTTTCTTTAAGGCATTAGCGATCATGCACATACACATATACACACACCCATTTAAAAACACCACACACACACACACACACACACACACACACACACACACTCCCTTTCTCTTAGAGAGAGAGAGATGTTGAACTGCTCTAACAAGCGAAAAAAAAAATACACAGTGTGTTTTACAAGGGATTCTCTGTCTCTTTTTATAGCCTTTTTACTTTCCCCCCTCTCTCTCGCTCAGCGTGTGACTCACGAAGGAAAGTGGTACATTCCAAATCTAATAGAAGTGGAATTACTCCCAAATTCCTTCGTACCATGTAACCTGGTTGTAACCTTCAGCCCCAGCTCAAGACTGTTTGAAGCCTGAGTGGAGGATTTGGGAGGAGACCGAGTGAGGATTTGGCTCACACACACACACACACACATATATATACATATATATATATATATATATATATAAAATATATGAAGTGTGTGTGTATTAGGCCTGAACCTAAACGTTTTGGAGTAATTCATGGTAGCTCTGTTTACAAAGCTTTAACTTCTTCACCTCTGGCACTTTACATGTGTTTGTCTTTTACTCCGTCAACAGTAAAATAAAAACTATTATTATCATAATTCTCTACATCTCCATATTCCACACTGTTTCACATAATGACAAACAGTCACTCAGTAAACATTTATACACACTAGAACAGGAGAAATCAGAGAGTAAACTGCACCGAACCACAGCCAAGAGATCGCTCTAAATCAAAATCAGTCCAAATCATTTATACACACGGAGCAGTTTATACACTCAACATTCAGTCATGGTTTCAGTTATAGTGCTGTGGGGGTGTGTGTGTGTGTGTGTGTGTGTGAGAACACTCTGTGTCTCTCTCTGAAAATGTGTGTGTGTGTGTGTGTGAGAACACTCTGTGTCTCTCTCTGAAAATGTGTGTGTGTGTGTGTGTGTGTGTGTGTGTGTGTGTGTGTGAGAACACTGTGTGTCTCTCTATGTAAATGTGTGTGTGTGTGTGTGTGTGTGTGTGTAATAATAATACCGATATTAATAATAACAACAATCGTCACGTGTTGCTTCAGCATTTAAATGTGATGAAATTTACAGCTGCAAAAAGAAATTTAAATCCACGTGTTAAGCTAGCCATAGACTAGCATTTTATCGAACCAACCAGCCATTAAACCATCTGTACAACCACTGTAAAGACAGAGTAACCATGGAAACGATACAGAATTATCCAGAACACCAACATTTACCTCAGATGTGTTGGTAATTTACTCAGAAAATATTGAACTAGACTGAAATTACACCGTAACAACACTTAGCAGCAAGAGCTAACACAACAAACTCAGATTTCCCGCCATTTTGAGACACAGGTTCTGTACATCAGAAAAGAACATCTCTGAGAGAGAAGAGTCAACTGTTTTTGTAGGATCTGATCAACACGCTAACACACACCACAATATTAGATACACGGTGAGAGAATTTAGATTTTTATCACTTTTATCTGTTCTCGTAATTCAGAAAAGATAAATCAAGAATCAGTTCAGATTGAAATCTGTCAGTTTCACATAAAAAACGAGTAAAATGTGTGAAACACTGGGGAAGAAAAAGGAGGAGGAACAATGAAGGAACCAGGCATGGTGGGAAGAGTGCAGCTGGCCACGTTGTGCCATGCGTGCGCGCGCGTGTGTGTGTGTGTGTGTGTGTGTGTGTGTGTGTGTGCGCGTGTGTGTGTGTGAGATGTTGGGATCACCTTGATTCACTGCGCCGGCTCTTTGATGTGTCTAAAGCGGGCTCGTCTGGCCCTGAGTGAACTGCATACCTTCAAACAAAAAAAATCCAGCCTGACGTTCTCCAAATCATAACCATATGAACGCTGGAATTTCACCTCCAGGATGACGCATTAACCTGCGATAACACGAACCAGGTTAGGACGGGGTGGGGGTGGGAGGGGGGGCAGATGGATGGATGGACAGATGGATAGACAGATGAAGGTAGGGAGAGATGGATAGATGGACAGATGCAGGAAGGTTTTCTCTGGAGGATTAATTCCAAAAGATCAGAGTTGCAATACCAAAAATGGAAGTTTCCCTCAGACTGAAGTGACCTTTGGCTCTGACGAAAGAGGAGTGTTCACATTCCAGAGAGAGAGAGGGAGAGAGAGAGAGAGAGAGAGAGAGAGAGAGAGGTAGGTGTGTGTGTGTGTGTGTGTGTGTGTGTTTGTGTGTGGTGTATTAATTCAGGTCAAATCACAGCCTCTTATCAAAACATTTCCATCCACATGAACAAAAGCACAGAGCGAGGGTGAGAGATAGAGGTGTGTGTGTGTGTGTGTGTGTGTGTGTGTGTGTGTTGTGGTGGTGGTGTGTAAAGTGACAGTTACAAATCATAAGAATAGACATAATCAGTTAGAGATCTTTACGCTCTTACAGAAAGCGCTCTTTGCAGCGTTATGGGTTCTTCACTTTTTTAAAATCACACTCACCCCACTCATCACACTCACCCCACTCATCACACTCACCCCACTCATCACCCTCACCCCACTCATCACCCTCACCCCCCCCTCATCACACCACACTCACCTCCCCCCCACACACACCCCACCCCACCCCCCC
>JAUCMX010000002.1:32532659-32535159 GCA_033459395.1 Hemibagrus guttatus
AGAACTATTGAGGGTTCTGTTTATCTAGGATCTTTTTTTAAAAAAAGAGCTTTAAAAGGGGTTCTATTTGGAACCGTATCAGGAACCAGAGTGTAACTCCAGCTGGAAACACCACACTGAGTTATTCCCACCGGAATTTCCGGACTTTTGGAAAGTTTTTTGATAAGGAACACTTCAGTGTAAGGTTCTAGACAGAAGATTTTAGGGTTCTTTCAGAGAGCTGCTTGAGAACTAGAATTCTGATGTCCAGGAGAGAAAGACCACGCTCTGTCTTTTAACTTACAATGCCCTTTGGAAAACCCTTAAACTCTTTAAAAACCCTTCCCCCCACATTTACACACACTTCCACACCCTTACACACACTTCCCCACCCTTACACACACTTCCACACCCTTACACACCCTTCCACAAACCCCTTTCACACACTTCCACACCCTTCCACACACTTCCACACCCCTTTCCCCACATTTACACACCCTTCCACACCCTTACAACACTTCCACACCCTTTCACACACTTCCACACCCTTTCACACCCCTTTCCCCACCCTTACACACACTTCCACACCCTTTCACACACTTCCACACCCCTTTCCCCACATTTACACACACTTCCACACCCTTTCACACCCTTCCACACCCTTACACACACTTCCACACCCTTCCACACACTTCCACACCCTTCCACACACTTCCACACCCTTACACACACTTCCACACTCTTACAACACACTTCCACACCCTTTCACACCCCTTTCCCCACCCTTACACACACTTCCACACTCTTACAACACACTTCCACACTCTTACACACACTTCCACACTCTTATACATAAATTTTACACACTCTTAAAACATTTACACACCTTTACACACACTCTTACACACTCCTTCCACACCCTTACACACACTTCCACACTCTTACAACACACTTCCACACCCTTTCACACCCTTTTTCCCCACCCTTCCACACACTTCCACACCCTTACACACACTTCCACACTCTTACAACACACTTCCACACCCTTTCACACCCTTCCACACCCTTAAAACACTTCCCCACTCTTACAACACACTTCCCCACTCTTACACACACTTCACACTCTTATACATCAATTTTACACACTCTTACACACATTTACACACCTTTACACACACTCTTACACACTCCTTCCACACCCTTACACACACTTCCACACTCTTATACATAAATTTTACACACTCTTACACACATTTACACACCTTTACACACACTCTTACACACTCCTTCCACACCCTTACACACACTTCCACACTCTTATACATCAATTTTACACACTCTTACACACATTTACACACCTTTACACACACTCTTACACACTCCTTCCACACCCTTACACACACTTCCACACTCTTATACATCAATTTTACACACTCTTACACACATTTACACACCTTTACACACACTCTTACACACTCCTTCCACACCCTTACACACACTTCCACACTCTTATACATAAAATTTTTCACACTCTTACACACATTTACACACCTTTACACACACTCTTACACACTCCTTCCACAGTCTTTCACACTCTTACACACTCTTACACATACTTACAGACACTTCCACACCCTTACACACACTCTTATACACACTTCCACACACTTCCACACCCGTACACACCCTTAGGCACTCTTACATACACATATACACACTCACACACACTCTTACACACCCTCACAGTGTTATAATGTTCCACCGTTACACCACTGTGTCGTTAGTGTTACATTATTGTTACATCATTAAAATGTTACTGTGTTACAGTGTGACATCATCACAGAGTTAACTGATAAAATGATAACAGCCAGCGTGTGTGTGTGTGTGTGTGTGTGTGTGTGTGTGTACCTGCAGTATGTAGCCCCGGACGTAATCTCTGAGGGTCCAGCCGAGGCCGTGTAGGATGTGCAGCACCTCGTCCTGTTTGAGGACACTGAAGAGGCGGTCCAGCAGGATCTTGAGGCGGACAGGAAGTGCGTGTGTTCCGTACAGCATCAGACTGCTGATGTCAAACACCACGTTGGACTGAACGATCTCCACCTGGGACGGGTGGTACAGGTGCTGCGTACTCAGCTTATCCAGAGCTGCAGTGACACACACACACACACACACACACACACTCAGATTACTTTACTGAGGACCAGCAACATGTTTTAGTTCTGCTTTTAAAGAGAAAATAAATAAAAGAAAAAAAATATATATATATATATATAAATAAATCTTCTTTTTTTCTTTTTAATAATTTAATAAAATTGTAAAAGAAAAAATTTTACCATTTTTAAAAAGTACTGCAAAAATTTTTTATTATTTTTTTCACACACACACACACACACACACACACACACCCCTGAGCTGACCGTGAGCGACCCATCCATGTTTGCACTGGTCACAGGTGCGCAGGTGAATCTTCCCTGGCGGGAAAACACTCACAGGTGCAGTTCACCAGAGTGCAGCGTATCGC
>JAUCMX010000002.1:32537659-32545159 GCA_033459395.1 Hemibagrus guttatus
GGTTTGCTGTGTTTATTTAGTGTCTGTCATGATGCTATTAAAGCTGTTTGTTTATCTTGATCCCTCCTCCCTGTCCTCACTCACACACGCTCGGACGCTCTCGTGGTCAAGAAAGGAAAAAAACAATCAGTAAAGTGTTGTCACACTAACACAGAATATGAAGAACACACACACACACACACACACACACACACACACACACACACACATCATCATAGTCATTGCAGGGTCGGTTAACGTCACCGTAATGAAGCGATTAGAAACCAACCCGGGTTTTTTTTTTTTTTTAAACAAACTAGCGCAGCGTCGCTACGAGACATCCTGCTAACGAGCAGTGAAAGTTCATTAGCGCTAAAGATTCTCCATCAGGCGCTGAAACACTGACGCTAACGTGTATTAATAACCTGACAGGAGCGGCTCTGCGCTTCACGCTAGTCTCAGACGCTGAGCTCACTTCAGTTAGCTAGTCTCAGACGCTGAGCTCACTTCAGTTTGCTAGCCTCAGACCTGAGGTCCCTTCAGTTAGCTAGTCTCAGACGCTGAGGTCACTTCAGTTAGCTAGTCTCAGACGCTGAGGTCACTTCAGTTAGCTAGTCTCAGACGCTGAGCTCACTTCAGTTAGCTAGCCTCAGACGCTGAGGTCCCTTCAGTTAGCTAGTCTCAGACGCTGAGGTCACTTCAGTTAGCTAGTCTCAGACGCTGAGGTCACTTCAGTTAGCTAGTCTCAGACGCTGAGGTCACTTCAGTTAGCTAGTCTCAGACGCTGAGGTCACTTCAGTTAGCAGGGGGTTTTTCTCTCAGGTGTTTTCTGTCCTGACAAACAAAACAAATAAAACAAACAAACAAATGTTCTCTCTCTTATTTCTTTACTTTAAAAATGAATTAAAGTCGAATTATCAGGAGTCACTTTTAACTTCACTGTATCCTGCGTTCTGCAGCGTCACGTCAGAGAGGAGTGGTTTAAAAAAGTGTGAGGGTTATCTTAACATCACACTCTACACACTCTATAAACTCTACACTTTACTCTACACACTACATAAACTCTACACTCTACACACTCTATAAACTCTACACTTTACTCTACACACTCTATAAAAATCTACACTTTACTCTACACACTACATAAACTCTATACTTTACTCTACACACTACATAAACTCTACACTCTACACACTCTATAAACTCTACACTTTACTCTACACACTACATAAACTCTACACTTTACTCTACACACTACATAAACTCTACACTTTACTCTACACACTCTATAAACTCTACACTTTTCTCTACACACACATAAACTCACACTTTACTCTACACACTACATAAACTCTACACTTTACTCTACACACTCTATAAACTCTACACTTTACTCTACACACTACATAAACTCTACACTTTACTTTACACACTCTATAAACTCTACACTTTACACACTCTATAAACTCTACACTTTACTCTACACACTACATAAACTCTACACTCTACACACTACATAAACTCTACACTTTACTCTACACACTACATAAATTCTACACTTTTCTCTACACACTACATAAACTCTACACTTTTTACACTCTATAAACTCTACACTTTACACACTACATAAACTCTACACTTTACTCTACACACTACATAAACTCTACATTTTACTCTACACACTACATAAACTCTACACTTTACTCTACACACTACATAAACTCTACACTTTACTCTACACACTACATAAACTCTACACTTTACACACTCTATAAACTCTACACTTTACACACTACATAAACTCTACACTTTACTCTACACACTACATTAACTCTACACTTTACTCTACACATTCTATAAACTCTACACTTTACTCTACACACTACATAAACTCTACACTTTACTCTACACACTCTATAAACTCTACACTTTACACACTACATAAACTCTACACTTTACACACTACATAAACTCTACACTTTTCTCTACACACTACATAAACTCTACACTTTACTCTACACACTACATAAACTCTACACTTTACACACTACATAAACTCTACACTTTACTCTACACACTACATAAACTCTACACTTTACTCTATACACTACATAAACTCTACACTTTACTCTACACACTACATAAACTCTACACTTTACACACTACATAAACTCTACACTTTACACACTACATAAACTCTACACTTTACTCTACACACTACATAAACTCTACACTTTTCTCTACACACTCTATAAACTCTACACTTTACTCTACACACTACATAAACTCTACACTTTACTCTACACACTACATAAACTCTACACTTTACTCTACACACTACATAAAATCTACATTTTACTCTACACACTACATAAACTCTACACTTTACACACTACATAAACTCTACACTTTACTCTACACACTACATAAACTCTACACTTTACTCTACACACTACATAAACTCTACACTTTACTCTACACACTACATAAACTCTACACTTTACACACTCTATAAACTCTACACTTTACATACTACATAAACTCTACACTTTACTCTACACACTACATAAACTCTACACTTTACTCTACACACTACATAAACTCTACACTTTACTCTACACACTACATAAACTCTACACTTTACTCTACACACTACATAAACTCTACACTTTACACACTCTATAAACTCTACACTTTACACACTACATAAACTCTACACTTTACTCTACACACTACATAAACTCTACACTTTACTCTACACACTACATAAACTCTACACTTTACTCTACACACTACATAAACTCTACACTTTACTCTACACACTACATAAATTCTACACTTTACACACTCTATAAACTCTACACTTTACACACTACATAAACTCTACACTTTACTCTACACACTACATGAACTCTACACTTTACTCTACACACTACATAAACTCTACACTTTATTCTACACACTACATAAACTCTACACTTTACACACTCTATAAACTCTACACTTTACACACTACATAAACTCTACACTTTACTCTACACACTACATAAACTCTACACTTTACTCTACACACTACATAAACTCTACACTTTACACACTCTATAAACTCTACACTTTACACACTACATAAACTCTACACTTTACTCTACACACTACATAAACTCTACACTTTACTCTACACACTACATAAACTCTACACTTTATTCTACACACTACATAAACTCTACACTTTACACTCTCTATAAACTCTACACTTTACACACTACATAAACTCTACACTTTACTCTACACACTACATAAACTCTAAACTCTAATCTGCACTCTCTACAAACTCTACACACTCTAATCTGCACACTCTACACACGCTAATGTGCACACTCTATAAACTCTACACACTCTAATCTGCATTCTCTATAAACTCTACACACTCTAATCTGCACACTCTATAAACTCTACACACTCTAATCTGCACTCTCTATAAACTCTACACACTCTAATATGCACTCCCTATAAACTCTACACACTCTAATCTGCATGCTCTATAAACTCTACACACTTTAATCTGCACTCTACAAATTCTACACACTCTAATCTGCACTCTCTACAAACTCTACACACGCTAATCTGCACTCTCTACAAACTCTACACACTTTAATCTGCACTCTCTACAAACTCTACACACGCTAATCTGCACTCTCTACAAATTCTACACACTTTAATCTGCACTCTCTACAAACTCTACACACGCTAATCTGCACTCTCTACAAATTCTACACACTTTAATCTGCACTCTCTACAAACTCTACACACGCTAATCTGCATTCTCTATAAACTCTACACACTCTCTACAAACTCTACACACTCTAATCTGCATTCTCTATAAACTCTACACACTCTAATCTGCACGCTCTATAAACTCTACACACTCTAATCTGCATTCTCTATAAACTCTACACCCTCTCTATAAACTCTACACTCTTATCTGCACTCTCTATAAACTTTACACTCTCTACAAACTCTACACTCTAAACTCTACACACTCTCTACAAACTCTACACACATATATGCACACTCTACAAACTCTTTATAAATTCTACATACTCTATAAACTCTACACACTAACCTGTACTCTCAATAAACTCTACACACACTCTATAAACTCTACACACTGTAATCTGCACTCTCTATAAACTCTACATGCTCTCCATGTTAGAACCATGTTAGATCCACTCTCTACAAACTCTACACACTTATCTGCACACTCTACAAACTCCCTACAAACTCTACATAAACTCTAAACTGTAATCTGCACTCTCTATAAACTCTACACCCTCTCTATAAACTGTACACACTCTAATCTGCACTCAATAAACTTTACACTCTCTACAAACTCTACACTCTCTCTCTAAACTCTACACACTCTCTACAAACTCTACACAGTGCAATCTGCACTCTATAAACTTTACACACTACATGAACTCTGAACTCTAATCTACACATTCTATAAACTCTACAAATGCTATAAACTCTACACTCTACACATTCTAAACTCTACATTCTAATCTACACATTCTATAAACTCTACACACGCTACACTATCTATAAACTGTACAGTCTCTATAATCTCTTCACACTCTATAAACTCTACATTCTCTATAAAGTATACACTGTTAACTACACACTATAAACTCTACACACTCTACACTATCTATAAACTCTACACTCTCTATAAACACTACACATGCTATAAACTCTGCACATTATACACACTTTAAATTCTACACTCTCTATAAACTCTACTCCACACTCTAATCTGCACACTCTATAAACTCTACACTCTCTATAATCTCTACACACTTTACAAACTATACACATTTTAAACTCTACACACTTTACACAACACATTTTAAAACTGTTTTTGAACAAATTCATATTTAAAACGTCCCTCTGAGACAGTACAGGACTTAAATAAAAATGCTTAACTTCCATTCTTTTGTTTGTTTGCATAATAAAGCTGTGAGCTGTTTATAAAGAATTTTACTGAAATCTGAAGACAATCACAGTTTGGAGCTGAAGACTTATACATTATATGGGGTGGGGGGGCAGATGTGGAGAGACAGACAGATGTGGAGAGACAGACAGAGAGAGTGAGACAGTGTTAAAAGTCTTCACAGACTCAGAAACAGATAAATATTTAAAACAGAGAGAAATATAATTTAACCCAAGGCTAATACACAAGCACACACAAGCGCACACACACACACACACACACACACACACACACACACACACACACACACAGAGTGGAAAGCAGTGTCCCGTCCCCGGCCCTGTGAGACGTTCCCTCACTCGACAGGAGAAATGTGTGTTCAATGTGTTGAGAGAAGGAGAGAAGAGACAGATGAGGTAAAAACAGACGGAGATGAGGCGAGGCTTCACGGCGGCCATATTGGAAACAGGTGACAAATAAAAGCGCTATGAAGGCAGTCTTTGTCCTCCACCACTCCCTTCTGTCCTGCCGGAACGCTCCCATACGCTAACACACAGGAGCTATGCTAACACACGGGCTACTCTAACGTCACTAATCACAAACAAACCATTTAGCAGAGGCTGGAGTCATGATTAGCGGTAGCACTAGCAGTTAGCGTGATGATGATAATGGCCTTATTTATATACCACACTTTATATGTTAAGAATGCAGCCTGTGTGTGTGTGTGTGTGTGTGTGTCAGGTCCCACTTGGACACACACAGATCAGCAGCTAGCGCTATGCTAATGGGAACCAAATGGGCCATGAGTCTCCCATGAATAACGCTGAAAGATGGAACCATGTGTTCTTATGGAGACCCCTGGGGTCTTGCCCACCTGTCTGTCTGTCTCTTTGTCTCTCTATCTGTCTGTCTCACTCTAGACATGTCTGTCTCTCTCACTCTCTACCTGTCTGTCTCACTCTCTACCTGTCTCCCTCTCTATCTGTCTCAATCGCTATCTGTCTGTCTCACTCTCTACCTGTCTGTCTCTCTGTCTGTCTCACTCTCTACTTCAGAGAGTGAGACAGATAGCATTCAACAAATCCTCTACTTTATTTTTCACTCCATTTCTGGACTCAACAGTTATAAAGAAAAGGAAAAGGCAGAGAAGATTTTTCTCTCACTCTGCCTCGACTCTCACCCGACCTTCTCTTTCTCTAAGTGAGAAAATGAAGTGTTTATTTTGTCAGATGACAAAGAAAAGCTGATGAGTAGACACACGCAGTCCACCCACCATACTGCTCTCTCTCTCTCTCTCTCTCTCTCTCTCTCTCTCTCTCTCTCTCTCCCTCAGTTCAGCCATAATCCAAACCTCCCTCTTTCCTGCAGTTGTAGAGGATGAGTTGAGTTATTCAGCTGTTCTAGCTAACAGTTTAGCATCATGCTAGCTCTCCAAACGCCACCATTACACGCCTCTAGAACCCTGAGAACCCAGTCCACAGTGCAGCACTGATCCATCTCAGTTTTTCTGAGTACATTTAGCTCCTGCACTGAAGCCTAAATGCTAGCTGGATTAAGAGTAGATGCTAAATAGTGGACCATGTGACTGATTTCAGCCAATAGGAGAACATCAATGGTTCCAGTTGTGACAGACTGTTGCATGGCAACCGGAGAATATGGACATTAAATAAACTGTTGGTCATCAAACATCTAGGCAATACACTGTAGCAAATTTATACAGGTTTCCACAATGATTGCTGCTAGGCAACCGCGGAACATGGTCGCTCAACGCACCTTAAGTTATGATCAATTCCTACAAACATAAATCACAAACACAATCGTAAACAAACCACTGGACAATTACATCATACGACAAAGTTTGAACAAACTGACTGTTGCTAGGCAACCGAAGAGCATTTACGCTAAGCAACTTCACGCTAGGTTTTTAATTCCAGGAGACTGAGGATGATGTGCTGATCCTGTGTGTGTGTGTGTGTGTGTGTGTGTGTGTGTGTGGTGTGTGTGTAAATACTGATTTAACCGTGACATCAGTCATCATGCCATAAAATGTATTTAATTACGCTTATTAGCATGTCGGGTGTGTGTGTGTGTGTGTGTGTGTGTGTGTGTGTGTGTGTGTGTGTGTGTGGGGCCTCCAGTCATTACTGTGGAATTGAGTAATGCAGCATAACACAATATCAGGACATCGAGACTTTTATATTGTCCAGTTAGAGAACGTGTGTAAACGCTGACCTTCCTCACATACACACACACAACGTGGCTCCAAGCGTGTGTTTCGCGACCTGGCATTGTCCACAGAGGCCTGTCCACCATCTGGTGGAGGAATCCAGACAAAAGGATTGGCAGAAAGCTTGCTTTGTCTGAAACCCCACTGCTATAAAACACCTGGGCAAAATCAGCTGGTGACGAGAGAGAGAGAGAGAGAGAGAGAGAGAGAGAGAGAAAGAGGGAGAGACAGAGAGAGAGAAAGAGAGGGAGAGAGAGAAAGAGGGAGAGACAGAGAGAGAGAAAGAGGGAGACAGAGTGGGAGA